>JAQGAX010000949.1:0-13069 GCA_034698105.1 Plectus exinocaudatus
GTTACCTAGCAACCTACGAACCACTTATTGCATCTGAGGCGAAGCTGGACCGATGGTACTGGACCGACGCATCTATAATTTTAGTATCTTACAACAAAACAAAACCGAAAATGCCGATATGTCCCGCTTCAACACGTACGCATTACTTTATTAACACGGCCAATGGTCTTGCTTAGACGTAGTAATACTGCAACATTTGATTTTGTTGTCTCAGTCCAGCAGATATCGTCGGTAGCTAAAATTAGCTGTTAAGTTCCGGTAGAATCCGGACAACGATGGAGGAATTGGGTAGGGAAGCGATTGTGAATGTGCGTCCTGGGGTAATGCCCCATTCGTCGCAATGATTGAAGGCATAGGTATAACCAGGGGTTTAGGGGGCCGGACCCCCTCTATGAAATGGGTGTTACGGGGCTTGATTTGAATTACTCTTTACCCTAAACTAAATTTTGGCAACAAGACCACAATCTCAAAACTCACCTCGTCGCGCTCTCTATTCCGTCGCAAATGTATCGGTAATCTCCATTTTCTCTTTTCTTTGTTTACCACCGGCTGCGGCGGTGATAATATCGCAGCTTCAGCAATGGGATCAGTGAAATAGTAGGACCCAGTGGGATCTTTGGGGTCAATCGTTGGCGCATAAGCTCGATGGGTCATATCATCATCCTCATGACTGTTGCTTCTAGATTTCATCTCCTCCGCCTTTCTCTCATCGCGATTTTCGAGATATTCGCAGCATTTCAGACAAATGCCGCAACAGCATAAAACAACGACAAAAACAACCAGGATAATTATTGCCGCCCAATTGTCAGCCAAATTGCTGAAGCTCATTTTTGGTTCAGCGGAAGAACTTCAGAAATCACGTCTGTAAATGTCGAATATTTCAATATCGATTGACGACCATTCGTTTATTGTATTCTTCAATTATTAATCTGTCACAGATAGCGATTAATAAAGGGTAAGACACGGTAGTCCTCAGTTAGATTAAAAAACTGTCGTAAATAAACAGAGGTGATTGGATGTGCACGATACAGAAAACATTAATACAACTTCTGTTCACACCAGCAAGTCATTCTGTATGATGTATGCCCGCACAAAGACAGCTGCCATTGTATACTTTAGACGTCCAATAATCTCTTGATACCCACTCAAATCTCCCTATCACTGTCATGAGCAGAAGTGGCTTATGACGTCGACTGAATGTATAATGAATACCGGTATTAGGTGCAAGGCCCGTGACACATACCGCAAAAGTTGTTTTGATCATGAATTTAATCCGAAAACGACAAAATATCCAAGCAAAGGAACTAGGAAACGAAAGAATGGAAATGGAAAATCTAATGATCGACTGGGGAAATAAACATCAGACTGTCCTCGACCATTAGTCCAGATGTTCTAGTTTCCTCTTTTGTGCTTCTAGGCATTGATTGAGCTTCCCACTTTTAGATTCCACTGCTTCACCGCTGGTGTAATCAAGAAAACTGGAAGGCGTTTTCTTGAAATTGCAGTCATCAGTTATAGATCATCAAACATCAGCAGGCATCAATGAACTGGTTTTAGTCTTTTCTTCTATTAAAATCACTTTCTTTTTAGTTAGATCGGCTGAACTTTGCCGTAGCTTAGCATTCTTCTTGTTGATCATCACGACTTTCTTCCGACAGTGTTCAATGCATTGAAAACAGACAATTCCACAGCAGCAGATGAGAAATATTGCGGCAACGACCAGAACGATTATTACACAAGGATGCATTATTGCATCTGTACAATATAAGCGCAATTAAAGAACGAAAGAGTAAACCACAAGCGACGTATTGAAACGCACGTACAACGTACGACAAAACGGCTTCAACGTCTGCGATAAAACGCTGGTGCTTGTACGGTGCGCAATAGGCTCGCCGCACAATTATTACGATGCCTTCTCCTTATCACGATGCTTTGCTTCACGTGATAAATAATTATGAGTACTCGATTGCTTTTTGTGATAAAGCTTTTGGCCGCTTTCATTTTTGACTAATACGTTAGCAAATTGATCCGAAACTAACGTTTGCCAGGGGTCTTGCAAGTCAACGCAGTTTTACTTTTTTTTTGCGTGCGGCTGCGGGCGCAAACGGCGTTCTTCAGCAAACGCAAGGAGGTGCGAAAATTAGTTTTTGACAGTATTTCAAATCGGACTTCCCGTCGCCTAACCCTTTCCCCGCGAGAAGGTCCAGACCCCCTAGCCTCGGACATCCATTACACTTATGGTAACAAGACGAATAATAGCGAAATGCGTTCGCAGTTGCGCTAACTGTTTGCGTCTGTCGTATGTTTGCGCTTGATATCAAGGGCGTGACTTCATTACGCAATGAAACATGACCTTCCGCGCACCTGTGATACCTTCTTGTCTTCATCGCTCGTCGCGGTCTGATAGCTGCCGCTAGTACAGTTCAGTTCGCTGGAGCAGTATGACAGAACTTATGGAAAAGCTTCTTCTTGCTGTATTTCTCCTGATAAGCGCAACAAATGGTAACCGAAATGATGTTTTTCTTGGTCACGGATAGTAATTATTTTTCAGTAGAGCTTAGCAAATATTATTTCAGTGATAGACAATCACAGTCGATCGAAATCGTAGCTACCGTAGTCCTTTGCCTTAATTTTCGATGGACTGAACAATTGTGGGCAAATTTTTGACTGTTTCTTTTTAGTCGCAGAAAGCTTTTCTCACAGAGAACCAATGGCCCCGTTGCGGAAACTGATTCAAGTGTCATCAGACGTCGGACAAGATGAAATCCAAAAATGTGCAATCGATGCCATTGATCTGGTGATTTGCCTGGATGCCTCGAGCAGCATCGTTAACTCAGATTTTGGCTTGGAGAAGGAATTTATCGCCAATTTGACCACATTTCTTAACATTGGAGCAGGCAACACTGTGAGCGCTCAAATTAGACCAGATAGGATTCACATCTGATCGATTGCAACAATACATAGAACAGGTGGTAAAAGTTGGGGGAGGGTCCAGGAAAAGTTTGCATAATCAGGGTCAAAAATCAACATAATCAGGTAACATTTTGGCGTGAAATTCAAAAACTTTGCCTGCTTGTGCAAATTTTTCCTAGACAGGGGCGTAACTGAAGGGGGGTGGCGCGGGGGACATTGCCCTCCCCTAGTTTTTGGAAGACAGAAAAAAATCAGAAAAGTCCCCCTTTGAAAAATGTCGCCTTGCCCCCCTGGATATCGATTTTGCCCCCCCGGTTTCCGATTCCTGGCTACGCGCCTGCCCCCAGACTATCCCCACTTACATACATGATTACAACAGGTTGACGTCGAGTGGAGATAAGAAACCGGTCCATTATTTCAAATCAAGCAAAAATTTTGTATTTAATAGCAGAAAGATTCCAAATGTACTCCACCAATCTCATTGCATACCAGGACTAGATTAGAGGCATTATGCTTACTGTAAATGAAGCAGCTACACCTCAGACGCGTTAAGCGTGCGGGTCGTCGCAAAAAACCGGCGGACGGCACAGTGGACACGCCCGCAAACATATTGCGCAAAGTAATCTTTCATGCGCGTAGTGTTGGCATTTTGCCAACAAAATCGCGCTGCTTGCGTATATTATACTTGCATGCAGTTTCCATGCGCCGCCACCAGACCGGCTGTCGGCTGCGCCATTTGGCGAACCGCACGATTAGCGTACTTGAAATTACTCGATGGCCACTGATCAGATTTAATGATCCCGCTCGGTCAATACAAATTTTTCAGCAAAGCCGGGTCGGATTAGTGCTATTCACCCTTGCTGGCTCGATCAGTTTCTACTTGAAAACATACTCTACCAATTCTGACGTATACAGCGCTATCATCGGCGCGCTGCGACCCGACACCAGTGATGGCACAAATATTGCCGCTTGCATGAACACGGCCATCGATATTGAATTCGCTACCTCCAACGGCGCCCGACCAGGTAAGCCAGTCATATTTGCACTTATCCGTAAATACAGTAAGTTTACCAAGTTTAACATTAAAAAGTTGCTCAGAAACAAACTGTAGTTGCAAATTGTTAAATTGCACGTTCCTTTTTAGTTACCTTGTGCATGCCCAATCAGGGTTATCAACTTCAGTTTCTCTGCTGGAACGGGTGTCCGAGGTGTCCGAGACCAGGGGGATCTGAACCTCTAAATTTTTTTCGCCACTTCGTAACACAAGCGTTTTTTTTTCGGTCGGGAGGGGGGTTCAGGGGCAAGGGGAATCTAGAGGGGTGACCCCCTGGACTCCCCTTGGTTACAGGTATACTTGATGCATGCATAATTTCTTGCCATTAAGTTTGAAAAATAGAGAAAAAGAAGTTTTCCGCGCCTCTAGTTGTATTCTGTACGTCAAGGCTCCCAATTTTTCGTAAGGAGCGAATTATGTACTTTGTACTTAAAAACTGTTAACCCATTATAGCGTTTGTTTCTGAGGCAGAAAGGTACAAGTTATCATTGTCTTATTTAGGCGTTCCACGTATCTTTATATTGTTGACGGACGGACAAGATGCATCAGACGTTGCTGGGGCTCACACAAGCGCCGTTAGAAATGGCATCGTCACTTACGCGGTTGGAGTTGGGCCAGGTAATCTTCCACATCATACTTGCGTTCTTTATTTTTTCACGAATGGGTTTCCAGATTGCAAAGTTTACCAATTGTACAGTTACTCTTGATTTCATAACCTCTGGATATTGATGGCTTCTTTTTGCGCGATGGACGCTGCGGTCAGCGTTGGAGCTAAGGGAGTATGGCTCCAGGGTGACGGGCGGCGCCATTGGGCGCCGACGGGCTTTGTCGCTCCATGGCGTCAAAAGCCCATGTTATAGACCTGTCTGTGATAACAGTGACTATCCACAACTCAAATTAACTTCAAATCAGACATGGCGCCAAAAACCAAAGGTTGGAGGGTAGATATCCAAAAGATGGGGACATTTTCTCACCCCCACCCCCTAGTAACGTGCCTGTTTCAATAGTTCTCAGTTTATTTTTGCAGATGTGAATAATAATCAACTCGTAGCTGCAACCGGCGATCCTTCCAAGGTATTCCACGCTCCAAATTTCAACGCCCTTCAAAATATTCTCTCTGATTTGTGCGGTCAGATCGGTAAGTTGATGTTCATGTTACTATTTATATTATCGTTGTTCCTGTTTTCTGAGCAAATTAACAGAAGTATCTTCTAAAATGCGAAGTCAGCGCAGAAACTTGTGTGCGGAGAAGTTTTTTGAAAGTGTTTATTGTTAGAAATTGTTAGAGATTAACTATTTTTTGCATTTTGCAATGTATTTTGAAACACACTTTTGGCATTTTATGTTACCCGAAGAACAGAATCGGTCTATGTTGTCATGGTTCACACAAAATATACGTGCATAAAATTTCTCGAAAGTTTTGTGTTTTCATGTGCACAAATATTTAAGAAAAACAAAACTTTGGAGAAATTACGTGTACGGATAAGCAAGCATACATAAAAATGCGGGCTTTTATGTATACACTTGCATCACTAACTTTCAGCGTCTTCGGTAAATCCAACTACGTACACAACTCCGTTCACCAGTGGCTCGGCATCAGGAGGTACAAACTCTGCACGTACTTGTTCTACTTCGTCACCAAGTAAAATCGCGTTGGACATTATTTTTGCTCTCGACTCATCGCAAGCTGTTGGCGCCGATAATTATGATGCGGTCAGTTTTGAATTTATTCTTTACTCGTTATCGTCTTAGCGACATGACTAATAATACATGCAGTTGTTCACATTGGCATCGCTATGAATTCTGTAATAATTGCGTGGGAAACCTCTATCGCAGGGAATCTGAAAAGCTGCTACCTAGTTTGCTTCTCTGGTTGCTGTTGGTATAAAATTAATTTGGAGTGCAGCTTTAACTAGTGTTTTAAGTGTGTTTTGTGTTGTAGTTCAAAGTTCACATGGCTAACGTCATCAAATTACTCACCGTCAATCAAGGCGGAGCCACGCGAATTGGTCTCATTTACTACGCCGACAAAGCTTACACTACCGGACAATTAACCAGCTACAATTCAGCATTGGACGCTGCAAACAATATAAAGGCGATGCCCTATTTGGACGTAATTAAACTGGACATGAGAACGTACTGGGCATAAGCTTTTACTAAATGCGATAAATACTGTTGTTATTTTAGGGCCCTAAATGCCGCTCAAGGAATGTTTCAGCAACAAGGATCAGCAAAAAGGAAGCAGGTCCTCGTTCTAGCGTCGACGGGATGCACGGAATGCAAGGATAATGGGAAGGCTAATGCTAATGGTACATGGTAAGTAATGGGTTCGATTTTAGTTCAGCGCAGACGAAGTGCATGTGCAGCAGTCGTTGAGGTCATCAGCTTGCGTCGACTTAGTAGAAACCTCTATATTTACGCTTTCTGATGGCAACATCATTTAGCTTTATTAATGCAACAGTAGAATACTCGTACAATCATTCGCTTTAAGTACCGTATGCTGCGACTTTGATAGATAAGCGTTTAAAGAACCGAATCATCAGAAAATATATGGTGACCCAACAAAAACTCTAGTTCTTTGAATTGCTGCAGTTTCGCCAATGTTTTTTGATCAAGCTCAAATTCGGTGCAAATATGCCAGAGGTATGAAATTTGCAGCGGTACTGGAGGACCAGATCAAGAAGAGGCGTGCCGAGTCGCAGCATCTTTGAAACAGAGCGGCGTCATAATAATGACAATTTTGCTCAAGCTTGACAGCGACACCACCCTTCCGCCCATTTCACTGGCAACCCCTTGTTACGCTTTTGCGAACAACGCCGCGCTCACTCGTAATCTGGTCTATGGCTGGTACACCGGTGCGTCTCAGTTCAACTGTTTGCTCTTTATATCGGAAAAAACGTAGAATTCGTTTTTATGAGCGTATCGTTTCGGACATCGAACCTGTTATTTAAAGTCAGAAATCAACTTCATATCACGTTTCGCAAAGGCAGTTCAACGCGAACTGGGGCCTACTTCATAAAACTGTTGAGAGTTGAGATTTGAGAATTGAGTTTGCTTTATCACGTGAAGAATTGAGATTCAGGTGAAGTCCAACTTAGTCTCAATTCTTCACGTGATAAAGCAAACTCAATTCTCAAATCTCAACAGTTTTATGAAATAGGCCCCTGCGAAAAATTTAAATGTTTCCATTAACAGATTGATTTATTTTACCGGTATGCTCGTTCTTTGCTCAATAATATTAAAAATTATTTTCGGCATTTTTCGGGAATCGTACTCTAGCGCGAATTACTAAATTTCGAACGCTTCCTGATTCGCGACGCAAATTAGCGAACAAAGAGATCAGCGTGGATGAGTCCTTGGCGGAAGGAAGCTTGATGCTCGAACCCATTGTACCCATCTGTTACGAAATATCGCTGCTGCTTGAATACCGTATTTTTATTTTCTAATAATACAACCCTCTCTAAGAGTATGTACGACCCCCTCTTATAGTATTAATACTATAATAATAATCTCTAATAGTGGACCCCTCTGGCGGTTGATTGAATAATAGTGCTATTAGATGTTGAATATTGAATAATAGTGCTATTAGATTAGATTAGATTAGAATAATAGTGGTCGTACTATTAGAATAAAAACGGTAGTCTGTTTTATTTTTAGTCAGTTGCTACTGCGGAGACGATCATTACACTCAAGTCAGCAATCCAGCCGACAAGTGCCAAAAATACGCCGAATGTGTCCTCCTACAATTGACTCCAGATACGTGGGAAAATGCGCAGGCTACGTGCCAAGGCGAAGGAGCTGGTACCTTCTTGGCCGATGAATTCAGCGACCAAAAACAGGCCTTCCTGAAAAGTATGCTTTACTTCGATTACGTAATTAGAAATAATCATACAAGTTCACGATAATTTTGCGAGCTAAAAATTGTGTACATTCTATATCGTCAAAATTTTTAGATGAGGAATAAGAAAATCGAGATTGAATCAGGAAAATTGCTTCAAAAGTCGATAGTACCTCATTATTAAATATTTTTGCATGTCGAAACCAAGAATCTATTTTATTTCCGATGAGAAATAGGGTTTTTGCAACGAAAAGTGAGACTGATCTTTGCACACTACGGTGTATTGCACCGTATCCTGTTCCTCGCCAAGAAGTTTCGAGTATACTCATACCTGTAACGGATATCCGAGGCCAGAGGGATCTGAACCGGTCGACACGGGGTCGCCGATACGGTACTTTCGCTTCTCGAAATTTCGACGCGAATTTAAAAAACGCCACAAATTTTTTAACCGCTACGTGAGGAAAAAATATTTTTCGGCCGGGGTGCCTGATCCCTGGCCAGGACGGGCCAAATCTCTCCAGACCCCCTAATTGTAGGCATGCCTCTACTTGGATCAATCGCTTGTCAACTGTTTAATCGGTTCAAAGGGCACGACCAAATATCTACTTTTCACACCAGTATATGCGAGTGCTCGCCAATATCATGAATTTCAACCATCATTACATAAACTAAAGATGATAGTTTGACTATTCTGACCAAATTTAAGACAATAAATGGATGTTTGGCGTATGTAATGATGGTGTACCAGCCGCGCCTCCCTTCTTCCCGCGGCTTATTAGCTCCGCAAACTTCGCCAGTCAACATCTCACACTCATTTGAAACGTTTACGATAGATATTGCAGCGACATTTGTCTGCCATAATTGAATAAGTGACAGCGTAACTTTGAATTATTTTATCGTTCTAGGTATAGCTATTGCCGGCGTACCGTCAGGTAATCCATTCTACTGGATTGGACTAAACGATCGCGCTCAGCCAGGAACTTACATGTGGGATCGTGGCACTGGTAACGCGGTTCCAGTGAGCGTTTTGAAACATTTAATGAAACATTTAATATCATTTAATTTAATGGTAAGGTGGCGTGTGGGTAGGAAGTCACGCCCACAAAATCGCGGTGCGGACATATGGAAAACAACACGCGAGTAATTGTGTAAAGTGCGGTTTAAAGCGGCAGTTACAATGCGGACACAAGACACAAGACACAGGACACAAACAGTATCTTTTGTGTGTCTTTGTGTCTTGTGTCTTGTGTCTTGTGTCCGCATTGTAACTGCCGCTTAAAATAAAAATTGCACATGCGCGAAACGGATAGACAGACGGACTGAAGCAGCTGCTTAGGAGGCACACTGTATTAGACAGTAATAAAAGTATATGTTACCTCCAGCACAAAATTCAAATCGGTTCAAATATGTAGATAAGTAAAATAAATCGGCTACAGTCCGGCTCGCGAAAAGATAAAAATTTCTTCTTTGTCACAAAATAAATACAAGATGGGCATTCTCTTAGCCAAAAATATAATCTCAACTAATTCAACAAACCGTCTGTTAACAAATGAGCGCCAATGTAAAGGTAATATTTTCGACCCTTAGAGCTCTCGCAATTTTAGGCACAATCAGGCGACTATACCTACTGGGGCCCAGGACGCCCGAATGATGCAAACGGCAATTGCATTGCGCAAAGTAACAAAGTTGGCTTCCAGCTGTTTTGGGAAAACAGACAGTGCAACGACCCACTTACTCCCAGCAATAATTTGTACTTCTTCTGCCAGCAGAATGCATGTAAGTTAGTCGTAACTGGTAGTAATATTCATATGCCAGAGTCAGCCCGGTTCACGGCCTATTTAGCGCCCTATTGTGGGCCTATTCAGGGGCCTATCGTTTGCGAGCCTATTGAGAATCTTGAGGAACATTACTGGGCAAATACGGGCGGCCGACCGTCATATATTTACAGTTTCGGCTCACATTTTCACATGCTACAATGAACATGACCAGATAGTGAAAATGTTCAAATTTTTTGCTTCAACGTTGTGTATATTTGTCATGATATCGTAGTTTGCCTGATTGTCAACGAAAGCTTTCATATAATGATGAGGATGTAGCATAATCAAAGCATACCTGAATACAAAATTTTCATGTCATTCATTAGGCGTTTCGGTTTTCCAATGTTCGCTCCTCTCCGAGTTTTCGTGAAAATCAGAAATTTAAAATCAAATCTTAGCACTTTGAGGCAATTTGCGTTTTTTCTCACAACAGTTGAAATGATGGAACTATTTCAGGTGACATCGACAACCAGTGTGGCTGAATGAACGCCGCTGTCCAACCGGTGGTGTTACGATCGATTCGCAAATGACTTTGCACTTCTATGAAAAGCAATAGTTATTGTAAGCAAGTGTTGAATAAATTATGTTGTTTTCCCTTGCGTTGCATACGAAGAGACATCTCAGAGATGGAATCAATCAACGGCTCCGCAATCGTTTGCTTTTTCGTTAAACAAGGCGTATTTATCACAATATCACATTATCATTTTCAATATCGTTCAATAATCGTCTGCGAGATTTCTTCCTCTTTCGCTTTCCCAGCTATGTACCCGTTGAAATTTTTCAGCAGTAAAGACTCCGACCGCAGTTGAATAAGTTTCGGATTGTTGGTAAGCGTTACCAGCAGATTCCAGCGATTAATAACCAATCGCCGCCGTCGACTTACAGGTGGAAACTTTCCTGAAAGTTAAATTTGAAGAAAAATCATGATCACGTCTGCTGTTGCGTCGGTGTTTTTTTCGTCGAATGTGTTTCGAAACAAATTAGAGTCCGACGAATCTCATAATGTATTTTAATGAAAAGGAGTGATATATTTCGGTTGCCAGCAAATATAATAGTTTCGATAATCGTTTCACCTCGTGAACTATTGTAACAAATTTTCTTGGTTAGCTTGGAAACTTTAACGGTGCATGTTTATCAAATAATAATTCATTACATTAGTTATTAGCTAGTAAACTGATCGAAACTTACGTGGATTCTCAATGGATTTCAATAATATTTGTACGAACACGTTCTGCGTCGGATTGCATTGAGCGTTTTCCATGGTCAACAAACAGATGTAGGACACAAATCCTAGAAAATGCAGTAATGTCACGTTGATAGATAGACTGTAGAATAGGTCATCATTATCACCGTACCGATATCAGCTGCTTCAAAACTGCGACTCATTGTGCTCATATCCAATCGAGATGCTGTCCAAAGACCAAGGGTGACTGATTGAAAAAGGCGACCTATGCACGCCAGTATGCCGAGCGGCGCATTTACATAAACCATAAAGTATTGAAAGTTGAAGTAGAAATGCCTGAAAACACAAAATATATGAAAGTCGTTATCAATTGAGTAGAGCTGTAACAGCGTTTGGGTTAACCCCGAATCAGGGTTTCAACCCCGACAACCCATATTGGAACCCACGGCCCGAACCGGGGATCTACCTTGACCCCCTGGAACCCTGGATAACCAACCCGGAACCCGACACGCACCCCTCATTTTTCAGTACTCCAACCCTATTATACCTCTACCAATGAGCCACCCGCCCGGTGCTTTACGTGAGTTGGATTTCTGAAGAACAGTGCGAAATCGGGAAAACCCATAATTCTTAATTAGACGTAAACGCATCATCATGCGCATGCAGTTTCTGCTGAAGTGACGTACCTATTATTCAATGCCAACGGTCTGTGACGTTGATTGCCATGCGCCCTTTGCAGGAAGAAAAAATTGCACATCACCATTTGCACAATTACGGCACCCAGAAAAAATACTACTGACGGCCTAAAAACTCAAATCTTTACGCATGAAGAAGTACTAATAATGGAATATTGGTGCAACCAGTTTCTTTGCGCCGTGAAAGGCTTGTTCATATATATTTCATATTTTTTGATTAAAGAATAATATTTTTCACTCACCAAATAGCCCTCAACACGTCCAACAGATATTGCCACTGACCCATGACGACGACAATAATGAACGCAAACCAAAGTAAGCAAAGAAGAATGGCTAATGCTACAAATTGAGCAATGAATGCGGATGTACCGTAACCCACTTGATAACCAACGTATTTCGTACTCATGGCCTGCAATAAATACGCTAATTACAGTAGAAATCGTTTATTATGGTATCGGTTGTTACAGTAATCGTTCTTGACGGTTAAAATTGACCAGTGACTCATTTACCTCTGTAAACGATTTCTACTGTACAAATACCATCAGCTAATATGCATTGTTTTTAGATGAACATAAATTTCGACTCAGAAAACTGGTGTAGTTCCTAACATTTTTTAAACGAAATTCGCCACGAATAATTATATCAGACTTAAACTCACCAAAATTTCAGCTGGCGGCAGGTTAAATAGCGGATTATCAGTAATCCTAATCAGGCCATTTCGTTCGCCTCGATAAAGACCAAGCAGATTCCTCCGATAATTCTTCAAAGTGAGCAACGTACAGATAACGCTGATCAGGAACGCCAGGGCAAACGAGGTGTATACAGGGACTTTTGAATAGGTCAAGAAAAAGTCGGCGAAATCAAGCAACGGGAACATAACTTGACCAACGGTCACATTTACGTCGGTATCTTCTATAGCAACCATAGTTTCATGCTCCAGTCCCGTCTCAATTAAAACAGTACGCGTTCCACTGACATAATCTGGACCGTTTCGAACTAGTCTCGTATAATAATCAATTATGATCATCATGACCTGAAATAGCGCAAACTGTTTTTCAATTAACACGACACAAGCAGTTTAGTGGGGCGCTTCATTGTCGCAGGGGCGAAGCTAGAGGGGGCTGTGGGCTTATCTCCCGGTTTTATGACTTTCGATGGGGCTAACGCTCCCGTTTCCTCAGTTGGCCCCCGCTTTTCGAGCTGGCCCCCAGTGTTTCGGTTCCAGCTTCGCACCCAGGGCCGTCCCATCATAGGTGAAGCTGACGAAGCTGAAGCTTCGGGCGCCGAGCAAACGCTAGTAGTAAAGGGGCGCCACCTCAGAAGTATCGTCATAGTCAAGCTTCGGGAGCCGCGCCCTGACTCAACTTCATGGGACGGCCTTGCCCACGCATATCAGACCCATAAACATCCTTTTGCAATGCACCACCAGATACTTTTCTCATGTGCCATGTGAACATAGCGTTGATGTCTGCCCCATATTCTCTCGCGCGCAGACAAACACTAAGTCTTGAACACGCGACGCGACGCGATGATTGCCCATTTTGAACTATATTCCATAGTTCGAAGAGA
>JAQGAX010000950.1:0-13068 GCA_034698105.1 Plectus exinocaudatus
CCTGTTCACGTGTAGTCTGTTCAGAGGAATATTCTTAAATCTGCTGCAAACTATTGCAATTACAATTGCGGTAAGTGATTGCTCTGTTACGACTTGCAGGAAAATTAACCAATCACTACTTATCAAAACTGCAATTGCAATTACAAAACTTTCTGAAATATACCAGATCGAAAGTGTTATCCCATTTAGCGCAGGCGCTATTTGTAGCTTTAAGTGTGCGAATTGTAATTGCTTTTTGAAATGGATAAAATTTAAATAATTTTGCAATAAAAGCGGACATTGAGATCAAAGAATTGAACTTTTCCACATGGTATCAGCGCTCGAGTGCTATAGGCCTTCGTAAATCTCTTCATCATGAAGGATGAACTCATACACTTCCCCATCCAAACCCTGATACCAATGACACTTGTATTGTTGTGTCCCTTCCTTCTTTAATTAGATTTTAAGGATGCATTCTGGTTGGGCCTTCTGTGCCATCATTTTGGCACATAAATAAATATATGTTGCGCGCGACGCACATGATACAATGAACCTGTCTCGCGCATACTTTCGGGTTTACATTCTTTCACTCCTTTCATTGCATCGCCATCGCAAACGCACCATTCCGTGTGTGTGATTGTATGTATGTTTTTCTGGCAATTTTTCTCATTATTACTCTTGTATCAATGCGTAGTGTTAGTTCATTCATATAGGCCTACAGTATCAGCATGTACTGTAGTTGGAGTACTGTGCGTGTGCGATTCAGAGCAAGATTTTGATTTATTTTCAACGTCTGAATGTACTTCTATGGTAGCGCTCACGTCAGCAGTGATATCATTGGGCGTAGTGTTGTTGAGCATCTGCGAGGGGTTCCACATAATCGTTAGGGAAACAGGTCGTCAAAAACGATAGAGGAAGGAAGATAGAGCGACAAAACGAGAGATAGTGCGCGTGCACTAGATGGAAAGTGCGCGTCGACGTCAGTGAGCAAACCAGAGCTGGTCGGCCGGCGTGTTCGCGTCCTGACGGCAACGAAGAGTAGCGGCGCGACGGACGAGCGTTTGTCCGCGTGCGCTCAGCGCTACCTGGCAACGCAGCGCTGTCGCCACCCGCGTTCATACAGTCGTCGCCCACCGGCCGCCTCGAACACACAGTCGATTGACATGCGCCATCATTAACGACACCTCTTTTAGCAGCGCATCGCCATTCGTCGTTCTTTCACGCCATGCGTCGCCTCATTCCAGGTAAGTCTTTTCGATTACTACCGTTATATGTCTGATATTTAGTATCCTAACATTCTTTTTCGTATACAGGAACCCCGTGCGCAGTGTGTGGTGATTTGGCCTCGGGTATTCACTACTCTGTCGCGTCCTGCAATGGATGCAAGACATTTTTCCGACGGGTCGTCGCCGACAACCGCATCTACGCTTGTAAATATTCGGGAAACTGTCTCGTTAACAAGGGTGAGCAACTTCTGCTGGGTATTGTAACTTACTGAAGAATTTAAGCAATAACACAGCCTATAAACATGTAAAATGTATGGTTATGGACATTTCAAAAAAGGCATTCATAAAGACAAAAAACTTATTCAATTGAACAACACGGATGCTTATAATAATTTCCGGTCATTGATTTTCGTGTCTTTTAGATATGCGCTGCTCGTGTCGCCATTGTCGCTTCAAAAAGTGTCTCGATGTTGGCATGGATCGAACAGGTGACGGCGATTAATGCACCAAAAGATCATACATCATTGATTAAGATCAACCATTGTTGTTCACCTCGAAGCTGTTGCTGCGGCTCTCGAGTGTATTGCTCACCAAAGTTCATTGTTTACACAGCCGATAGGGCAATGAAGCATGCAATTTCTCTTTTTATGCTCAGCTCAACGACTAGATAATATTTTCAAAATGATTTTCACTGTAATCAAGTTTAAAAGCAAATTGCAGTCTACTGTATTGTAAACGTTAAATTTTCAAAGTTTTATCTACTGGTCAAACAGTACGACGGTCTTCTGCTATTTCAGAACTAAACATTGAACATGGACGAAAGCGCAACAAGAAATCCCATATGGACGAAACTATGACGAAGACCGATTCACCGCCTTCAATTAGCTCACGAATGACGTCCATAGTGGGAACGTCGGACGCTCGACTTGAGTCACTAGTCAACCTCGAGTCCAAATATTTGGAGTTATTGACGTCGGACAAAGTGCCAAGCTATACTTCGATCGAGGAGGGTCTCTCCAGTCCCGACACCATCTTTCACGATGACATCATCAGGAAGAGGGTGGGCGCTGCTTTTGATCTTTTGTCTTCGAACGTCTTTGTTCGCTTATTTTGTGTCTATGTGATTTCTAATTGTTGCAGGAAGTGGCGCCTACTGATCCGAGTCGCTCGACGTTTTGGTACTGGCGCGGGAAAACGCTGTCCATTTTTATTGACTGGGCCAAGACGTTCAACATATTTCAATGCCTCTCCTACCCCGACAAGGTACTTTCTTGCCTGCACGATTTTGTGTAACAAATGAGGCTGGGCGAATTAGGGCTGAGCTATAAGAATTGCTGCGGCCTTTGCAACTCTACGATAATGCCGCAAGGAGGGGAATTAGATCGCTTATTCGTTGCATTAGAGATTGGGCCTTCCCTGCGGGATCTTGAACTTTCAGTGATACAGAATGCGTCCTTACTTTCGGTCCAAGATAATTCCCGGAATAACTCGATTACGCACAGCATCGCGCATTAAACAAGGCAATACTTGCGGTCGTCATTTAGCACGTAGCAATATTGAATTTTGCTGACCAAGTTCAAAAATACATAACGGTTGAAGATTTCCTGTTGCTATAGCGCCGCGCATTAATTGTCGATCCATCAATGGAACGTAAATATAGTCGACTACTGGCCGTTGCAGGTTTCACTGATAATTCATAGCGGCTGCTCGCACCTGGTACTCAGCGAAGCTTTTCACACGCCGGAGCCGTACACCGATCGAATAGTATTTCCGGACGGAATGTGTGCGAACAGAAACAGACCGGCAAAAAAGCTAGTGTATACCACTGATTTTTCAAATTTTTAACAGCCATTACTCTACAAACGTTTTAGTGGACTGGTGCCAACATTTGTCGCTGTGATTGATTATATTCTCGTTCCTTTGCGAAAGATGCAAGTGACGCAACCGGAGTACGTCCTGCTGCAGACAATCATCCTCCTTGATCCTGGTTGGTCATTGGCAATCGTTATATGTTTATCAGACCTGGGCGGTGGGGGTTGCGCAACCCCCAAACTCCAAAATTGCAACCCCCCAGCCGCCAGACCGTGCCCTTCTCTGATGTTTATACAGTAGAAATCGTTTCTAGCGGTATCGATTATAACGAACGGTAAATTGCTTATAACGGTCAAGATCACGGATCCCACTGTCTATGTTTTGTACAATAACGCCATCGTTTATAACACGTTGTATTCGTTTATATCGGTCAAAATCAGCCGGTTCCCCATTTACCGCTTTAAAGGATTTCTACTGTACGTTAGTGAAAAACGATGTTATTTTAGAATGTCCAACGCTCACTGAATCCGGAAGAGAAATGGTGGCCGCTGAGCGCAGAATGGTGTTATCTACTTTAAGGACACTCTGCTGGTCTACTAGATCGGACCCGCTTGAAGCAGCCCACCGATACGGAGCCCTTTTGCTTCGAATCGTCAGCATTAATGTGAGTAATATAATAATAATACTGCGTTCGTCTAGTTACAGAAAATCGGTCGGCTTCAGTTCACTAGGTCCATTTTTTATAATGCGATAATTCGACTGAATTGATAAGCAGGAGATTGATGTTTTTACAGCAAGTTATCCATTCATAATGATAATGTTACCTATTGCAGAAAGTTGCGGCTATCAAGCGAGAATCGATGCGCACTGTGGAACTGTTTAATATTCTTTCACCTCATCCGCTTGTGATGGAAATCTCGAAACGCTATATGGATGTTTCTAATTGGTAAATATCTGCTCTATTCCAAACTTTCTACGAGTCATGAGAATCATTCGAACCTCGCATGTGCGTTTATATGTAAATTAGACTTTCATAGTGCTTATGTGATAGTTTGCACTATTGAAGACCTTTAGAGACTGTGACTCATAATTTCTACTTCTAAGCCTGTTGTGTACAATTGATGAAAATGTTATATTAAGCGAATCGAACGCGACACTGTCCTATTTACCATGGATGCTGGAGGCGGAAGACTCTTGAAATCCACACAATCTGACATCAAGACGCATGAGAGTACTATATTTTCCATTGAGTGGAATTACGACGCTGTACCAGCAAGTACATTATTTATATTTGTTGATTGCATACTGGTAGGGCGCGATTATAAGGAAATGCTCAGTGCTCACCCCGCAACCGAACTCGATACCTCCCACTCTGCTCCATCTCTGTTGACGCTGTTCGCTAACGATCTCTGAGATGTATGCTACAGCTACGCAAATAAAAAATTTGTCGCATTGACTCCTGCGAAATAAGTAACTCCAAATTTAATTGGCACATAAAATGCAGAATATTTAATAGAATGTACCATTCCATAAACATGTTATGGGGGTTTTCTTCCCAAGTAATTTTCCAAGTAGGGATAACGTGCGTTGCTGGGTGAGTAAAATTATCGAGAAATAGTGACTGTGATTCGCTCTGTGACTGTTTAATTTCAGTGTTAAGACAGTATTCGAAAATACAGACTCAGTATCCATTGCGTGACAGCACCAGACAGTATCAAGGAAGTTAATGTCACTACATAATAATCGGGCAAAAGAAGTTCATTGGCTTGGCTGACAAAAAGAGCAACCAATTGCACCATATACAATGGCAAAACCTGTTCAGCAACCTTAGATATGAGATTCCATTTGCCTACAAGAAACATTATTCATTAGAGGGATTCAGGAAAGAATAATATATCAGTCATACCCTCATCCAATACCATTCCTCTTTGACGCATTACCGATCCGACGATAAAGACGAGGCAAAAGGCAGCCGATGAGATGTGCATGCAAAATCGCGTCATACCGTTGCTCTCCACGATAATCGACTCGAACTGAAACCAGGAGTGCAGAATGAATATGTGATAAATCGTAAATTAGCATTTAAGCTCACAGTTCCATTTTCTTTCAAGTAATAGCCAACAGAGAGATTACGGTACGTTGCCCAATGCCAAAAGTCGATTGAGTGTGTCAATTCCAAGAATCCAGTTGATCGCTCTGCGCTGTTCCATATGCTTCGATGAATCTCGACAATCTTCTCATAGAAATTCGATCCAAGCTGTTCAATATTCAAAGCGATCGTGTCTTGCTGTCTTACTTTAGGCGCTAAAACAAATTCACAGTTACAGTTGTAGTCCGAGTGGTTTTAAAATAAACCAGATAGTTCAAATCCGGGGCTTTTTGCCAGAAATTAACAGTCAGACATACTCTGTGGGACGCTTTCAATAAGCGCAACATGACTATATTGTATTTAAATATACGGTACCAATGTTTGGAGGAAACATGTTCTCTTCGAAATTGAACCAGTCCGATAGATCGTTCCGAGTCCAGTGGTCGGCCACCAGCTCGAGCTTGCCGCCGCCCCAGTCAGGCAGCCGTTTTCGACTCAATCTCAAATGCGCTTTCGAGTTCACATGAACAAGTAGAAACGGGTCCCTCATTGCTCGTATCGCAGCCACCGAATGTGAATCAGTCGGGTTTACCTACAGATAAGGTTCATTATCGTTACTACGTGGATTATTTCTTTTACCAGTTTCCATAATGTTTCCGGTTGCATTGATGCAGTGTTATTCACATAACAGGTAATCTGAATTCAAATAATGTTCAATTGAGCTGAATATGTTAAAGGGACGGTGGCTACTTCCTGAGCTTCCGGAGTAAGAGCAGCAGACACATTGTGTGAGTTGAGCAGATTTCTGGTCGATCCGTGACGAAGTTTAATGACATCGCCATACGAGACATGGCTAACAGTCTTCTCTGATGCATCAGATTCAATTATCCACCAATTGTTTGCATCTTTAAATGAATAGCAGCCGACAACCTGCAATCAACGGTTATCATAGAGATGATTTCGATTACGGTAGATAGAATGATGCATACTTGTTGATTACTGGATACTCGGGCATCCGGATAAAACAATGGGTAACGTAAGTTATTCGAATTAAGCCAGCAGGCATTTCCGAAACTTCGAATCGTCGTCCGTGAATCAAGGGTCAAATAAACTGATTGATTCGCCGAAAACGAAGATAGTCCGCCCTGAAAATCAGAATTTCGAGCATGTCCACAATCTCGCAAAAAACCAAAGCATACTGTTAGACTCATTTGAAAGCTGCTTGTCATAGGTGCTGCCTGAACACTCGAACGGAAAGCCATTTTGAGATGAACGTGAAACATCGCAAGGTAAATAGTAGCAGGCACGATTAATAGCATCATGAATTCGATCGCTATCTTACAAGAAATTTTTACCTAAATGAGAATAATAATAATAATAATACTGTAGTTTCGTGGGGAACATTGTTTAATAGCCTACCGTCGTCCAAGTTTTGTCGGAAAATAATGTCGAGCTGCGGTAAAGGCAGCTGAATACGAGTGGAACAATGAAGAACAGCGAGCGATAACTAGTGCTGAAAATTACGCATCATTTGCATAATCCAAGAGAAAGCTAAGAAATGTGTCGTACCAAACTGCCAAAGCCACAACTAAGCCA
This sequence comes from Plectus exinocaudatus, assembly GCA_034698105.1. Lineage (NCBI taxonomy): Eukaryota > Metazoa > Nematoda > Chromadorea > Plectida > Plectidae > Plectus > Plectus exinocaudatus. Next base: position 6,703 of record JAQGAX010000950.1, read on the forward strand.
AAAAGAGTCGTTGAAATTAGCCAAGAAATTGTTAGTAGGCTGAAACATTACGCCAAGTCAATTGAATGTGTGATACGATGCGTTTCGAGTACTGTACCTTCTGGTGCATTGAAGAAGTGAAAAAAATATACAGGATATCAGCAGAAGAGATGTTGATAAATTGACTAGTTCGAAATCAGCGGTCAAAATAAAAGCATCGTCTGAAAAGCAGCAATTATCACTTGCACTCCATTCATTCGAATGCAATTGTACCGGAAAGTAAAGCAGCGTTTATCATCAATGATATGCTTCTTCTGAACCCAAGAAGGCGATGTAGAACATAAAACGTTGGCAATACAGCACAAACCAACAATTTGGCAATTTTCCGACTGATGCCCAGCACGTCGGATTGTTCATTTGCTGTAATTTTGTTGCTACTAATTACAGTATGCTGAATTGATTGACTCACTGTAACAAAGGTAGTAAAGAACTATGGGTAGACCAGGCGGTTGATGCCGAGGAACAAAAAACTGTTCTTGGTGGTAAAATTTTGCATCGAATATTAACGGTTTTTCCTGCGAACTGCAAATGATTCGTCGTTTAACGCAATGAGACAAAGAGTCACGTACGCAATTCCTGCGGTAGTTGAGGCAGTATTCAACCTGAGAGCGCACAAGGACGATAAAATCAGTGCAATGCAAATATCTACAGCTATCTCCAAACAAGTTGCACCCTGACTAGATTTCGTGTCTTTGTTTCTTGTCGTAACGGAATCGTTACAATTGATAGTGTGGCGATGTTTATCACTTGAGTCATTCTGCAACATGCAAATCATATTGATCAAACACATCCAAATGCTTACGACATAGACAGGTCGTCTACTGGGCTTTGTTGAAGAAACACCAGTAGCTCTGCTGAAAGTGGTGTCACATCGCTGAGCGAAAGTGGCAAACCGATTGTTTTTGACGCCATTTGTCTTCGAATGATCGTTGCGCAATCGATCAAGGTCATTCTTAGTGGCCCGTTCGAGTCGACCTCTAGCCCGACACCATCCGATGCTGTCGCTCTTCATTCACTTATCCAACATTTCAGCAGTGGCGCTGTCGAAAGATGTCAGCGAGGCATATGAACGCCTTAGGTGTGAGAGGTAGGTGTAACAACCGCACAGTGGCAATCGACCGCAAAAGCGTCGTTCAAATGGCTTTTCGTCGATACTGACGTGAACATCAGGATATGCGCGCCGTTCGAATGAGATACGTGGGATAGGTCGTCGATACAATGGCAACGGCCTGCTGGGAACGTAGAGAGATAGTGTATGTTAGTGATGAACATGTTCCATCCTATCCGTGGCTCTTTTAGCTAGCCGGACCTGATCCACCTAGCACAATGGATGAGACTATCCATCCAGAACTGTTTCTCAACCATCATGAATGAGACTACTATCCATTCACCTTCCATGCATTGCTCGACCGATCCGACACATTCATCATTGCTTAAATCAGTCACTTTCACTCATCATGTCCAATCATTTCTCATAGTTTCAAGGATACGTCATTATTTTTCTTATTCCACGGACACAGAACCTATCCACCTCCGATCTACCATCCATGGCTCTAATGGACGGATTGGAAGCTGTTCGCCACTGGATGACATTTGCTAACGAACAACTGTCTTAACGTCCACATTGTCAACGACCACCGCAGTTCAATTCAATATGTTCTAGTACAGGTAATACACTTTGGCAGAAATTTATTAGCTTCACTTTATCTATAGCGCCGCAATTCATCAACATAACAATATCGTCTCATCAAACAACAATGAGGAACGGAAGAATATATTCGTTACTTTCCCTTGCGAGCGAACTTGTCCCACCTGGTCCACCACTCGTCCCAGTCGGTATTATTGTCTGCTTTGTGGGTGGGATAGTTGAGCAGCGGCTGAGGTCGCACTTCGGCCAGACTGCCCGCCGCAGCGCTCACATTGCGATGCGCCGGTCCCTTATAGTCTGGGAAGTATTCGGCGTAGTCGAAGTTGCGGAATGGCACCGTGAACACGAGTGTTCCTGAAAAGCGATACTCCGATTGCATGCCGATGGCAAACAACGATCATTCATCTGTTCAATCGGAGTTTCGTTTTGTGGATTCAGTAGAAATCGTATATAGTGCTTATCGCTATTAGAAATCGTATATAGTATAGTGCTTATACAGTGCTTATCGCGTTATCGCTATTGGCGCTTTATCGTTATACGTATACGATTTACACTGCACTAGAAGAAATAGTTTCGTAAGTACGAACCCATTTCCTTGGCCTTGAGCAAGGCGGCTTGCAGCAAAACGTATTGCTCACGACAGAGTCCCGTTCGCAAAAGTGGCCTCGGCTTGTCAGTGCCTTCGTACAGGAACTGCTCAATCAAAGCCGGATTCTAAAACACTCGCTTAAGTTGTTGCTGAATGCAGGGAAATATACTTGATAGTGGAAGAAGAGGTATTCATCGCGGCAGACTGGGCACGGATTGTTAGTGTTAAATTTGTTCTCCTTGGTAATGCAGTACAGACGCGGCTTTGGCTGGAACAGATACTGCCCTTTGTAGTTTCGCTTGTACCACGTAAAGATCGGTAAGCCGCGGTAGGCGTCGTAAAATGCTGCAAAAGTCATATTGGCTTGTGTTGCATCAACGAAATTTCACTGCATAATTCGACGTAATCCCAGGTAGTTTCGTTCTAAATTTTACCCCCCTTTTTCAATGCAAAGGAAGCAATGTAGATTGCACCGTTTGCAAGCTGACATCTGCAGTAATTTTAGCACCAAAAACTCAAGAAAGCTGATTAAGACTTAATAATGCAAACGATACAAACAATATACCTTTGCTATTCATGTATTTAATCTGAGTCTCAATCGAATGCTGCGGCTTGAACAATCCCCTCTTCTTGATGACATGGTTATACGCGAGCATGTCCCCTTCAGATACTTCTCCTCCTTCCGGCGCGTCACCATCGCCTTTATCTTGACCATCTTGCTCTTGGGTCTTCTGTCTGAGCGCAGGCAAGGTATGTAGCGGCGAGCAGAACCTGGACAACTGCACTGGTTTTGCTGAGAATATCTGCCGGACACCAAGTCTCACGAATGACATCTGAAACAAACCTATATCTGAGAACAGTGGGACACTTGACTGATTCGTTTTTCAAACGACGTGGCATGATACAGGAATACGCAGCAAACTGACTTATCGAATTACATCGAATACTTTCCATTTGAAAACTCATCGTGAATTGAACATTTATTCTCAAAAACGCCTTGTGCACAAACAGAACAACATCGAGTTTACAACCCCTTCAACAATTGTACAAATACTTAAACAATCGATAATACTTTATACCGTGACAACAAAAACAAAAATGGATTGTACACATATAAGAATCCGTTCGACCAGTTGGAATAAAGTCCAACTAGCACACATATTTTGTCTAAGGAAGCGGTCGCTTTCGAACGCCTCCGGTGAACAACGTTTCTTTGATATCATCGGCGGACAACTTTAGACGATGCACGCGATCGTAATGAGCAACGAGCCCGCTTCGGTTCTCCAGCAGACGACCGCAGATGGGACAGCGATAAATCTGCAAGTCAGTCAATTTTTACATTGCAATTCGAAGAGAAAATTCTTGAGCAGCGAAAGGAAGGGGCAATCAGGCACGAACCTTGAACGGCTTGTTGAGGCTCATATGCGTGCGGACATGAGCAATGAGAGCGTCTTTGCCGTCGAGCAGCTGATCACAGGCGAAACACTTGATGGCCAGAAAGGCTGGATTCTCCGACACGTGCAAATTGGCGGCCATATCCGGGTGGAATCGCATTGCGTGTTCCTGCATCACCTTCGCATCCTAAAGAATCGGTTCAATTAATTTCTGATTAATTTCAATTAATTTCTAATTAATTTCTAAATTTCTGATTTCTTTGCTGTTTGCGCTTGCTGAGGCGATGATAGTGGTACCTTGGAGCTTATGTTGCACTGGTAGCACTTGAAGAGGAAGGGGCAGTGTGCGGACGCGGTATGCTGGACGACCGTCTCGAAGTTGGCGTAGAACATGGAACAGTTGCTGCATCTCCAAGCGTTCAACACTGTCGGCGCCATCTTATGGTCGAGCAGATGATGGGAGAGTGCGACCGACGACGACTGAAAAGAAAAACGATCAGAGTATTCGCGCATCGCATCACCATCATCACATCAAAAAAGCACTGCACGAATCGACATCGAGAAGCGCATGCAGATTATTTTGCGCTCAATTCAGCTGATAATTGAGCGTAAAACCTGGAAAACGAAGGTACCTGAGAGATTCCGCATTCGGCGCAAGTAAAAGGTGTTTGGGCGGCAATCGGTTTGTGGCAACGAATATGCGCCGAGTAACTGCACTTGCTGAAGTAGACCGCCATGCAGTTGCTTTCCTGGCAGATCAACTGCAAACAAAAACGATTTTCATCATTATTGAAAAACCTCCAATAAATAGAATGAAAATTGTACTTCATCTACTGTAGTAAAATTCAATTCGAAAAGAAAGATATAAGTGATAATAAAAATAGAATCAGCCCAAAAATGAAAAGAAACCGACCTGGCGTTGGTGTTGAGGTAAGTTGTACGCGAAATGAGTGCGCAATTCGTCGGCGGTCGAAAGTTGCTTGCGACATTCCGTACATCGGTAAGTGACAACCGCCGGTAGCGGCGCTCTAAACGAACACACGAATAGAGAAATAGTCGATGCGCAATATCGATCACGATACATAACTAACAGATAAATTGTCCAGAATCAGAAAAAGAGACAGCAATGAGTTGAACTCACACGGGAGTGATTCTGACGAGATCTGGCGTTCCATTTAAAGGATTCCATTCCTTGCCGTGCTCATTCCGATACAGCACCGCAAGGTTGGACGCTTGCTTGAACGAAGCCATGTTGAACCATTGATCGAACAGTTTCTCCACAGAGTTGGGATGAATCGTCGACACCTAAACAAGCAATCAGTCAATTGCACACAAAATATCAGATGAATGCGAAACGAATGCCAGAACAGAAGAATAAGGTATGAATAGCAACGAACTTGAATGTCAGAGAAAAGGTTAGCAGGCGACTGGTCGTGGCTGCTGGCGTGTTCCATGTATCGACATCGATTGTAGAATGTCTTGTTCTCCTTGCACTTGCCGCAGTATACTTCCACATGCATCACGCATCGGTCCAAATGGAACTTCAACGACGTCTTCAGCGCGTATTTATTTCCACAGCCAATGCATTCGTGACCTGAAATGGTCAACAAATAATACGCGCGATTCTAATAAACGAAACAGAAGCAGAAGAAATAGAGCACCAAATTATAAAATGCATCACCCCTGTAAAGACTGTCAACTGATTAGCAAAATGAGACGATTTCGCTCACATTTTCCATCGAATCCATCGGGAACGTGAACATCGCGCGATTCTACATCGTCGAACTCGAGCAATTCAAGAAGGGGGTCCTTCGCCTTCTTCTTTGCGCTGTGGGAATTTGCTGTAATATGTACATGATGAAAAAGCCACAATTACATCACATTAAAAATCATCATCAGCAATTAATAAAGTATAAAAATGGTCATTTTTACCTCGCTGTTGGGCTGCAAAATTTATGGGCACGATTGTTCTTTTTGGGTTGAAAGGAAATGAAGACATGAGGATTGTATATAACAGCGAGTGGCAACTAACAGTAGTTCACGAAAACGTCAGACGACAAGCGTCCGCGAAACTTCTTCGCTGCAACGCATATGACAGGACACGAGGACGACGATCGCGCTCGTTGGTCTCTGCGTGTCTTACTGTACGCAATATAAGAGCGTTACCCTGAATTTTATGCTGGTTGAAAAACAGCAATTTTGCCCGTTAAGAGTTCTGTGGCATTGACGTCCGAGGAAGCATCGACCGACAAGGCATTCCAATGGGAAGCGGCGATGCTTGAACCTCTGAACGATAGAACCAGACTGCTGACAGACTTGAACTGGAGCGAATGCCATGGAAGTAACGTGCTCAAAATTGCTATTGTCAGATAGTTCAATCGCGGACACCACATGCAAAACTATTGTCAATCGTCGCCTTACGCCAAGTAGTTTCACCTACCTTGCAAGTTCCAGATAGTCACCTGGGGCCGGTTAGTCGAAGCTTCCGGTCGCCGGTAGGAAGCACCCGAGCCCTATGTTTTGTGTGGACTCGGGTGCTTCCTACCGGTGACCGAAAGCTTCGACTAACCGGCCCATGTTCTACATACGTTACCGCTTATATTCCATGCCTATATTTGCGATTAAAGTGAGCTTATTTGTACACATGCAATTTGCATTTTGAAATAAAAATGAAAATTCTTTTAGACTCCAAATTT
>JAQGAX010000951.1:0-13059 GCA_034698105.1 Plectus exinocaudatus
GTGTCTGACGTGTTCCGGTCCACTTCGCTCACGGTCGACTTGATGATGACCGGCGCCAGCAGGATCGTCGCCGCTACGACACACGCCAATAGCACCATCACAGCCACCGAATTGCTTCGCGTCCTAAAAAATGTTGATTGTTCAATATGCCGATAAATGCCGGCAAAACGAGACGAGCAGTTGCTGACAGCAAAATTAGCTATTTCAAACTTAGTTATTTTCATCGTATCAGAGCAATCGAAAATAGCATACATGAGTCAAGAGAATTGCTTGTTTCAATGTCTCGTTCCTAGTTACGGATCCTATTGAATCTCGTTAATAGCCAATTAACGTAATAAAACGGCACTAAATTGTCCTCAGAACCCGATGAGCGAATGAATTTTGCAAGCTCCTTCAATTAGATTGCTGGTCGTATCACATGATTTTATAAAGATAGGTCAATTTCAACGAGGCGTTTGATGCGTAAGGTACAGGAAGTAAAAATCTAGTTGATGCTGATCGCTCAGGCGTCGAACATCGAAAAATTCCGAATTTCTTGGTACAATTACCAAGAACAACTGATAGATTCTTGTCGTATTCTGTAACAAAAAATCAGTAATTTTTCAATGTTCGACGTCTTATAATCCGCGTTACAGAGTGGAGGCAGAGCTGTCAAAAAAGGGAAAAACGGTAGTGCAGGTACCGGTTGGAAAATTTGCATAATTGAAATGGTTTAATGGCTGTATTTATTGCTCATTCAAATTATTAGGATTAGCAGCTGGCAGTTATTATTAACTGATTAATTATCAAGGTAAGGTATTTGAGGATCTGACTATACAGGGTAGATTACTTGAGTGAGCGGATGGGCGCACAGACGGCGAGGAAGCGGTCCCAGCTGAGGACGGTCATGATGAACGTGCTGAGCAACTTGTTGACCCACTCTATGATCCAATACAACTTGCACATGAATACGCCGAACATCCATTCGCCGACTAGAATGTCGGATACAAGCAAAGGCAGGTGGAGCATGACGGCCAGATCGACGATGCTCAGGCCGAGCACGTAGATGAACACGTGGTGGGTGGACGAGCTGCTGACGTTGCGCGCCGCCCGCTGCTTCCTGTTGATGGTTGTCAGCACGTTGACGATCATCACGATGACGGCCACGTTGCCGACGGTGCCAAACACGAACAGCAACGCGTAGGCAACGCAGAAGCACTTGCGCAGCGTGTACCGCGCGACATCATCGTCTTCCTCGCCCATTTGCTGCGCTTCTTGGCAAGAAGCGAATAATGACGCATTGTTACTAAATTCGCCGCAGTCGACCATATTGCCGGTCACCGTCGGCACGGGAGAACTAATGCGCCGTTTGTTTGGCCGCTGAAATCATGTCAGCGTAACAGACAGAAGCAAGCCGCAGAGGTGGGAAGCAAAGCGCGCGACTGACTATTCGACAACGAACGAACGTCATCTCATTTGTCCAATCAGCGGCATCAATTCACGAGGCTGCTGCGCGCCATGAAATCATCTCGCTGACACCGCCGCATCGTCGGTTATCGCTTAGCTACACGCATTACATTTTGCGTGACCAGTTCGGTTTGGTAGTTGACCTGTTGCTGTTTGTCTGCGGCAAAACAAACGGCAGCGCTCATTCGAAATGAATGCCACTCGTGACCGACTCACGAGTTATCATTAAAGGGTCCTGACAAAAGGGCGAACGCCGTTGGTGGTCGAGCGGTTCCAGGGAGTGGCTGGGCCGAGCACCGATGCTGCAGTGGCCGCTCCGCTGATGCATGGCGCTTCGATCTGTCCGTCGAGCGATTCAACTGACGTCATGGACGTTTGGCGTCCACCGATAGACGCCGTCCGTCGGCCGCACCGATTATTCGCAGCAATTTTACTGACGAGTCGCTCGCCATTAACTTCCGGGCTTCACGGGTGTGTCATCGCCGTTCCCACCTACTTGAACCATGATCTCCGCGCGTCGAAGAAGCAGATCACTCAGAAACCAGTGAACACGAAAAACACGACCAAGATTCTTTCAGCTAGAGCAAGCGGTCACTTAATAGTAGACGCCCACTAGCCGCGGGCCGACTTGTTTACGCAGCATTCATTAATGACACGCAGCATGACATTACCAGGCATGACATGCTTAATTAACGCAAATTAAATGCCATAAACGACTGATACTCTAAGCAAAACATCTGTTTGTTGCGATTGAACTTTCCGTACAGTTAATTTGATATTATTGGATCTGAGCTGAAGAGAGCTGCTGTAGGAAAATTGCAGACTACGACATTCTTCTGCAGGCCCCGACTGAACGCTTCTGAATGACAATAATTGATGTGGCGGGTAGGAAGTGGGAGCCGAACGAAGGAAGTGTCCGGTTAGTTGGATTCAATTTAATCCTAGCCTAGAGCTCTCATTAGACACATTCGTGTCAAGTTGCCTCGCGTTGATTAGGCAGACTCCGGACTTGCCCCGGACCTTCCTGTCTATCCCACCGACAGCGGAGAAAGCCAACGCCACGTCTGTCTACCTCCTGTCGCGACCAAAGTGTCCTTTTCCGCCGCGCACCGAGTCACGGATCGCGTATCCCTCGAGATCCGCTTCGTACGCAAGCAAAAGGGCAACGAATGGCACTATCCCGGATGCAAAGTGCTGTAAAAACAATTGCCGTCATTCAACCGACTAATTTGTCATTTTCAAAGTCCGCACCGCACCTACAAACGCGCTATTTTTAGATACCCTCTTACAATTCGGGCACTGAAAGAGTGTTTACGGATTGTCAACCAGAAATAGGCAAAAACACGCGATTTTATTGGGGCATGATACGCGCAACTGCGGTGGGGTAGAAAAACGAAATACGGCCTGGCCTGCAGCTAAGGCGACGACACGCGACGACATCTAAAATTCACTTAGGCCTCGTTCAATTGCCCATCGTTGTCGGATTTCCCGCGGCTAAGCACCGCCTCTCATCCACTGTAAGCGGCGCACGCCCCCCACAAATCTCTTTGTTGATCTCCGTTCTCCTCCTACCCGCTTTCTTTCGCTTCTCGTAAACAGGGTGCTACACCTTACAAGCAAGCATCAGCTTTATTCGCCAAGCAGACATGCACTCGGATTCGTCGATGAAGACTCAACGATTTATAGCACACACAGAGACGCGAAATAGAACCTTGTTGTCATTGCGCAGAGATAGAGGGATGCATAGACACCATGTAATATAATTACAATTAGGGCAGTGTGAGTCAGCGCGCTCGTAGATCGCCTGAAGCAGCAAACATAAGCGGCGAATCATTGTAGGAGGCAGCGCTCGGATGGATTTCAGGCGAGGCGTGCTGATACGCCGCCGTGCACCGTGGCGAGCGGGTAGCGCTTGGCGACGCTGTCTCGGCCGTCCTTCGAGCGTTTGCTACGGCTCTTCCTGCGCACGACCGCCTTGAACATGGGCGACTGGTCTCCGCCCCCACCCGACGACGACGTCGCCTGGCTGAGCGCCGTCGAGTGCGTGCTGGCCCCAGTGCTGCTCGCCGGGGACACGGCGCGGTTGATTGGTTCGTCCTCATCTGAAATGGATTGATCAGCATAATTCATTTTGTGCCGTCCAGTACGAGAATTATTGACTAGCCTCTCTCGAAAAGGTCGTAGCGCGCGGCGGCCGTCGGATTTTCTTTGCCGCCCGCCTGAAGTGTTGAGGTGGTGCCAGTTGGCGGTGGGTATTCGATGAGCACTGGCTCGTAGCTGAGCAGAATGTAGACCTTAGGACCGAACAGGAAGCAGAGCAGCACGGTGGCGCACGCCAGTAACTCGAGCACGATGACGGTGTTCTTCAAGGGCAGCGGCACGAGCGCGTACCCTACCATCCACATTATCCAGATGGGCACACAGAGCAGCGCCGCCGAGAAGAGCCACTTGGTCTCCTTGTAGTTGCGCTTGATGGTTCGGTTGAGGCTGGCGACGAACAACGCCATCAGCAGCAGCATGATAACGTACACCTGCGACCAGAGGAAGTCGTGCGTGCCCCACGAGCACATCAGCGTCATCCGATCGCCCTCGATCAGAATCGTCGACGATGTTCGCCCGACCAGCCACTGCAGGCTTAGCGCTAACTGTACCGCGATGATAAAGAACATCAGCAACCTAAAAATGCGAAATGGCTTAAAGAAGCAAAAACAAATACTGCGAAAGAGACAAAGAAGAAGCATCCCTCCATGGTGTGATTTTAGATTTCTTACATATTTATCTAATGGCATTTGTTTGAGAAAAGCAATGATAGACAAACCAGTAATTCCAGTAGCTGATGTGGGTGGAGTTGGCGAATCCAAGCGTCTCGGCGTTGCGCAGCTGCGTCGCCTTGGCAATCATGACGCCGAAGCAAATGGTGTAGGCGAGCGAATGGAAAAAGAGTCGGCAACGGCAGAGCACATCGGACGCGTCGAAGACGAACAGGTAGGCGGTGGCGTAGAGCATAATGACTCCCAAAAGCAGACAGATGCCCAAACTCTGATTGCCCTTGACGACGCGCAGATACAATTTGACACTGACCAAGATGAGCACCGCAATGGCGACAATAAGCAGAAGGGTGATTAGCACCAGAAATAGGTAGTTCCACGGCTGGTGGCGCCATTCGCCCGACACGAGCTGTTCCAGCGCCGACTCGGCCTCCGGCTCGAACGGGTCAAAGTTGCGTAGATTCTGCTCGCGTGCCACAAACGGACCGGCCGCTTGCAATGGCTTCGTGAAGAAGTCGGCGTCCAAGTTGCACTTGCACAAAGGCGGTCGACACGTAGATTTTATGGGGTGGACGGCTTTTCCAGACGCGTCGTAGGAGCGATACGGCTCGCTGAACTTGAGTCCCGTCTCCGACGACCAATTGCCGATCTTGTAATAGTCGACCGCGCCGTCATCGCCCGGTCGAAGATTCATTATGTCAAAATCGTCTTCAATCAGTGTAGTCTTGAGAATTTCGACAATTTCCTGCCGACCATTGGCAAAGAAATGCTCGCAGACGCCCTTCTGTTCCGGACAGTTCCGCTTGTAGACGGCGTCCATGGCGAACAAAAAGCGTTCGATGCCGCGCGCCAGGTAGCCGGACTTGGTCAGCCGGCCGATCTTTGACACGTCGATCAGTTCGTCGCCCGAGCACAACTTGCCCCCGTAGGTCCGCGTAGATTCGGGCGTTAGTGCGCATTTGAACTGCTCCTCGATATACCGCCAGAACCAGCGCTCGGGGAAGGTCTTCGGCGTGGCGATCTCGAGCCACTGACGGAAATCGCCGTAGAGCACGTCCTTCGGCTGGATGGAAACGGTCCCGGCAAAGTTGCGCCTATCGGTCGTTGCGAAAACGTGCCAGTCGTGGGCGTCGCCAACAAGGACGTGCACACCACGGGACCGTTTAAGCGCCCCGAAGTAAGCGGCGGCGTCACGGGAAGTAGCAAACACAACCGTGGCATTGGTTATCGGCTCGATTGCAGGAGCGGTACCGTGATGCACTTTAACCACTTGAGCAACGCAAATACCGTAGTCGGCGGCAGCCGCTTCGAACTCTGCATACGAATTGACGCTTTCGGCGTCGCGGTCGGACAACACGACCGTCACAAAGTCCCACTCCATTGTGTTGAGAAAGCGGAGAACGGCGAGCGCCTGAGACTGGGTGCTCGGGTAGGCGCTGAACTCGTTGATGAGCGGGTTGCGGCTGGCGTCGACGCCGATCAGCGCCGCGGGCGCCTCGTCGTCGGTGAACAGATTCTTCAGCGCGTTGTGCTGATTGACACCCATCGCCGAAGCGAAGCCGAACACCGAGCCCGGCACGAGAGTCACGTTGCTGGCGCCTGAATTGATGCGCAGGCAGTCGTTTTCGCTGCGAGACACCACATCCAAAGCCTGACGACCGCTTGAGCAGGAGTCGACAAGCAGAGCACCCAAATCGACGTTATTTAGGAGATTGAGCTGCGGGTACCGTTGCCGGAATGTCCAAATAGTGTGAATTACTGACATGGGAAGAGAAATGTCAGAACTGTTGGCAGGCTCCTGGCACGAACTGCCCTGATGCAGGTCGAACAGGCCGAGCAGGTACAGCTGATATTGCTTCGGCAGTGACAAGAAATATTTGTTGGTGTCCACTTGAACGGTTTGTTCGCAAGAGGCGCAATATGGTTGGTACGATGGGCATTTTGATTTTACAAATGGTGTTGATTTCGTGCGGAACGTCTCGCGAAGGATCCTTGGCGCTTTTCCAGTCGAATGTTCGGCAATCTAAACAAAACTTCACTTGAATACGTACTGACTGGCTATGTTCAATAATAAAAGCCTTTTGCTTCAATCTCAGGGCACCTCCATCACAATCTCTACGATAATGAATGTCATGGCATTACATTGGTGAACATCTGACTACCGTATTTTAAGAAATAGTGGCCCACGCAGAAATAGTAGCCCAGGGGTCAGGCCAAAAACACTGTGGTCCCGCTTATGTTTTCAGTTTTTGGCAAGTGTCCAAGGCACCCTGGACTAAGGTTGAAATAACAGTAGCCCAGGGCTACTATTTCTTAAAATACGGTAATATAAATAATAGAATCAAGAGTCGACGCGCACCTTGTTGACGATGAGCCCGAATTTTTCGTCATTGAAGAAATGAATGCCTTCGATGTGGACGCCGTTGGCGAGAAGAAGACCCGCCGAAGTTGCAGAAAAGCTGAGCTGTTCTCCGGTGAACTCGGCCGGGTCGTACGCTCCAAAATTGTACTTCAGTGCTTTCATCGCATTCTCAATAATTTTCGTGCATTCATCGCTTGGTCGATCACTGAAAGAAACCAATGTCACTTTCGAAGGCGAACGGATTTGGATTGACTGTTGATATGGGGAAAGAGGTGCACCGAATATTGGCTCCCTTAAACCGAATGAATACGTTTGGTGGTGACGTGCTGTGCTGCCCATTAAAATTAAAATAATTCAGTATAAAACTGATTATTCGTTTGCAACGCAGAACATGACACAACGCATCCCCACGAAGTATAAATTCTTCTGTATAGGGGACCATTCTGAGCCCTGAGTGTCCTTGGCCAGTCTCAACGACAAGGCATCGTTTTTTGCGCTTTAATTCGCTGAATGAAATGAGAAGTGCGTCGCATTCGAACTGACCATTCTAATCTGGCGGCGCGGTTCTTTTCAAAGTGAGACCCGATGGCGGCCAGCGCGTAGGTGGTTCTCACGACTGCCTCAACTCCGGGCGCCTGTTCGAACATTGATGCCATGTGATCGCGGTCGAGGTCTTCGCACGACGTAAAACCGGGCGTACCAATCAAACTGCAGTTGAATACCTGAAATGTAATCGGTTATGCACAATGCCATTTTCGCGTGCTTTCATTGCTATGTATTCCTTCTATCAATCAATGTTGGCTTTATATTATTTTGTCTGTTTTGTTTGCGCAGGAAAGCTCGTCTTTTATGAAAATGTATCGAATTGTAAGAGAATTTTTGCTAATTGAACCTCCTGGCTATTGACTGTGGATGATTGGGTGGGACATAAATTTAGGTCACCACACAGAAGCATGCAATGCGGATGGAATTCTGCGTTACCTGCTGGACGTAAGAAGTGAGCAGCGAGTATGACTGGTAATTGCTCTGCAATACGCCGAGAAAATACTCGCGGAACTGCGGCAGGTCTTTGAGTCGCGGCTGAATGGAGATCAGCTGCAGGTGAGCGCCCTTGGACAACGCCGTCAGCTGATCGGCGGCTGTCAAGCCATAGCCATTTGCCGGCACATTCACCCACAATTTGTTGAGCGTCTGCATGCCGTCGAGACTCAGGGCCGACATGAGCTCTTCACGGTCGAGCAGCGACAGGACAATGTTCGCGTTCGACTTAGCAATTATGTCGCTCAACCCCTCCTCCTTGATTTGCGTCGTCTCGGCGACGAAGATGGACGCATTTCTTAGCTGCGCCAAAATGCGATCGATCGATCGGACGTGCTCGCGACTGTAGACGAGCGTGACCAGGTTGCTGTCGAAGTGACTCATCAGCGAGGTGAACGTCTACAAAAAAAGGATTTGTGTCCCGAGTGTCAACAGATGAGAACGAGCGCGTCAGTGGTGACCGATCGGGGCTCATCATCTACCTGCAAATAAATATCGATGGACGGCGCGCTGCTGAGCACGTTTTTGATGCCGCCGTCGGTGAGGGCGTCGGCTGCCACCGTTGAGTACGCGGCCACAGGCAGCCGGGCGGTGTTCAGCAACGTCGCCAACGCTTCGGCCGACAAGCGGTCTGTTGGTGCAATCAAGCCTGAAAAGATGCTCTTGCTCATGTGCAGAAAAGTTGGGTTTGTTTGTTACTGAGCAAACTACTGCAACGGTTCGAATAAAACCCCCGCAATGGCAAAGTCAAGAGTGTAATATACGCGCTGGAAAAATTAAAGACTAGTTCGCACTAAGTGCAAAATTTTTGGGGCAACTGGCGGCGATTGAACAAATAAACGACTGGTTATGAATGCCACATCTGATCCGGCGGTCTCGCGCTAATGCGTCGATATGCAATAATTTGCTCCCTTCGCTTTTCCGATCAGCGCAACTGTGCATCGCTGGGATTATTTTAGCTCACGACAATGCGGCGATCGGCAAAAAAGCGACCTTATTCTGAACCACGCCCCCCACCTGAACCTGAGAGCGTAAACAATTCGGTACTCTAAAAACTGTGTGTTTGTATTTTTCGGTCGTATGTGTTTGTACAAGAAGGCCAATCCACTTGGAAAAATGTGTAATCTGCCGATCGAGGTCGCAATCAGCGATTGAAGGCGCGCCGAGAAGCAGCAAAATACGCGATCTGTGCGAATTTGGGCCGTCTTTCAACATCGACGGCGCGTCCCTCTTCGCATGTAACTGCGCCCATCAACGCCCCACAGTCCTTCGATCAGCAGCGCGTGCGACGACGCGGCAGCGATTCGATCGAAACAGTCGGCAGTCGGCCCGCCAACTGCGCGCGAGACAAAAGTGAAACGCGGCCGGACCGACGGGCCGACCCGGTGCGCCGTTTTAGTTTCCCTAAAAGTTTTGGCCGCGCAACGACGACGACTTTGCGAGCGACGGCGACGCCGTGACAATGGGACGACGTGGGCCGGCGGGCGCCCAACGAAAAACACCCGACAAATCGAACCGCAAATATGCAGTCACGCCGCGCCTGCGAGAGACGGAAACTGGACGGACCGACTGCCGAATCTGTGCTAAGACGCGATCTAGCAGGCGCTCAGGAAGATCACACCGACATGCACGTACCGAGCAACTTGGGCCGATCGGCCACCGGCGTCAGCGAACTGCACTCGAACGGCTCGTAATATCCGACCGTATCCAGGAAGCGTAGGGTTTGCGAAATTGCTTCCTTGGGCCGTGAGCACGTGTCGCCCGCATGTAGACCTGAAAGTAATAGAAATGAACAGCTCTTTATGCCGAAAAGAGGCTAATTTGAGCTGACGCACCAAGTTTGAAGCCGGCATTATCCGGATTCTGGTTCCAGTGAGTCAGGGCCCACTGAATGGCCATAATTTCCTGTACAGTATCCGGTCGCAGCCAAATACAGTCGCTGTCGTGCAGCGGAAACGGACCGCCAATTTGATACTGAAATAAGCAATGTTGTCATGTCAGAACGATGTTGGAACAATAGTAGATAATAGAGGACAATTTTGGGATAGCAGAGCGTATACGAACGTTTAGCGAAGAATTATTGGGAACAATTTTTCAGATTTGCGAGCGCTTTATTGAGTCGCACAACAGGAAGGACGCAGAAATTTGATGAAGCGTAGGCAGGGTCAAGAGAAACGAACCTTGGCGTTGTCCGGCTGTACACGGAACGGATCGAAGACATTGCATAATCCGCCGCGCTTGGACGCGGCGCCATCCACGACTGCTACTCCGAGCAGCTGAACGACGGCCAGAACAGCCGCCGCCGCAAGTTTGGCGCTCATAGCCAGCGAGTAATTGCGCGAACAGTCGACAGCGTTCACATCCCGGTCGAGTCGACCGCCGACGGAAGACTGATGACGATTCGGAAGACACGACCCGCGCTAAAAGACTCGGTCAACATTTCGTAGGGCGCGCGGATGAGATGGCACTGAGGGGAGTGGGTTACCGCGCTCGCGGGTCGGCTGGTCACCCGCCGTGGGCGGGAAGGGCCGATAGACAAACAGCGCTGTGCCGGACGCCGTCGAGAGCTGTGTCAATCGCCGCCGCCACAAAATGACCACAGCTCCGACTGACCACCGCCCACTCCGCACGAGGGGAACCAGAACACGACTGGGGACGGGCACCGACGCACGCAACATAGACGCTAAACTGTTCGCGAGCGACACTCCGACGCGAATCGAGACCGAGACCGAAAACAACTCGTCCGTCTATAGATCGAAGAACCGGACCGATGTAAGCGGCCGGCGGTCGTGACCGACCGTTTCGTTCGGACGGCGAAAGACGAGTCGACAAGAGGAGCCAAAGGAAACTATTGGTCGGCCGGGGTTGTTCAGAAAGCGCGAAACACACGCGCTCACTAAATGCGCCGAATGGGTAGACACGCCCGCCAAAGCGACAAATGCGTCGGTCCTCGCGCCGTCCGATCGCCCCGCATGCGCGCGCATCACCCCAAATCGGCCGACCGATTGCCGGGGTCGAATACCTCCCACTTCGGTCCGTAGCGCCACCAACTGTTCAACAATAGCTCCGTCGACGCCGTACATGTCGGGTATTGACGTTGCCGACTAGTGAAAATGTCGCCTTCGTCGTGGTACGCACGGTCAACCTTCAATGTTCTCTTTGTTGTCCTTACATAATCGGCGGCTATACCAGCAGTTAAATAAATAAGTTCATTGTAGTAAAAGTTAAATTTACTCAAAAACACTGAAATATATCATGTGCTGCTATCTTTTGGGAGCGAAATTGATTTGTTTATTCTCGAGATTGCTTTTTGGTATGATGAAGGTGTGCGGGCAGTTTCTGATTGGTGTCAAACTCAGTAAATGTCGAAACAGTTCCGCAGCAATGCAGCAAAACCCGCGTAAAATCAGTGTCTGATGAAGAAAGAGATAGGATCATTCGATTTAGCATCTGTGAAACTCTTGATTTTCATTTGCACCATTTACTTTCGTTTATCGAGTCCTACAGTAAAAATCACCGAAAAACCAGGATCTAACAAAAAACCGATCATGCGACTCCAGATAACCTCTCCCTGAGTTCAAACTTTTACGACGAACTGACCTTGCGTAGCAAAAGTTTACCATGGAAACAAATTGCCTTGAAATCAGGATCGAAGGAAAAAACTAAAACGCCGTTCGAAACAAAGTTTCAAATAACTCGTCATTCCCAATTTTTTTATCATGGATCGACATGTGCCTTTATACAAATCGATAGGGAAGGATGGACATAGAGATTGGCTAGAAGTTTGGTGACCGCGCCAAACGCGGTCGAATGAGTCGGAGAAGCATGTTATTTCAGTTTAATTTTTTGCTCAGGTATTGCAAGTAATGAAAACTTATAACGCATTTCTACCACTCTATTTTTTCTACTGCTGAAATCAGTTAAATTTTCACAGCACCCGTATTAGAAAATCATAGGAATCAAAGGTGACGCGCAATCGGAGAACTGCTGCTATCCGAGAAGGTGCATGGTATGACCATCCAATACGGTAGCTGGGCTGGTTTGTGAGAAGTCTTCAGCTAATGCCGTCAGAAGTCACCCTGATTCACCCTGATTGACACTGAGTGTTTATCTACGTTCAGTCTGAGTTCAACACACGTTACTGCGAATATTGGCTCTGTATATGTGATATTAGTGTTCTTCAGTCGTCATTACGGTATTCGAAAGGCAAATACAGCCGTGAAAATGAGTATACGAAATTCAGCGAAACGATCTCGTTACTTAATGATTTTGGAGGTCTTGGCTCATATTGTTCGTGCCTTTTGGGCCATAACAAAATTTAAATTTGCTGTTCTGAAAGCAAACTTCTTGTTCCATGATGATCGAACGTTCCACATCCTCCTCCTCCATTGTCCTACATATCGCCGCTGAGACGCCAACCATTTAAACTCATGGGTCATTTGTTTTGCACTGAAGAGACATTCGAGTGCGATGATGCCTTCATCGAATGTCTGACCTAAATGACAATGGCGGTTGACCGATTTGACTCGACCCTTTCTGCGGTCTGTGAATCAGTAAAAAACGGCTGCCCAGTCGCTGACATTGTTGACCTGGATGTACCTGTATAGTGAGACGGACCGCTGGTAACTCGTCGCTTTGCAGCCGAGCAATTGCTGACTTTGTTAAACGAAGCGTCGCGTCGAGTCATCACGACACGATCACGATCTGTTGGCTTTAGAATTCAGCTGCATCTACCTGTCATCCAATGAGCGGCTTTTAGTGTTCTGTCAACAGTGTCAACAACGGGTGCTTCAGTGTCGCTGTAGACTGCGTTTCACATCTGTATACACGCCTCTAAAGCCCGGAACACAATACACGCCTGTCGCCTGTCGCCTGTACGCGCGCGGATTGGGCGTAGCCTAGGCAACTACCAATCAGCGCGCGCGCACGTGACAGGCGACAGGCGACAGGCGTGTATTGTGTTCCGGGCTTAATCATGTCTGTACATGAGTATACGTTTAGCAAGAAATAAGGGCAGCATCTTACTGTCACAACCCTTTCGCATTTACGGTATAGAATCATACTAATGAAGTAGCATTTAATTGAAGTGTTTTAAACATGTTGAATGGTGTCTTTAAGTAGACCAGACTCTATCGCAACAAACATCGTTGCCCTTATTTTGCACTTTACAGCATTGCAACACATTTTTAGGTAAGATATGGGGTGCTCGTCAAAAAAAGGATTGAGTGCCGCGTGCCCAATCCACCACTGTATTCATATCAAATCGTATCAGCATGTGTATTGACCGATTTCGGCAAAGCATACCCCTATTGTACATATTTATATGCTTGGTATCTAACGCGAGCATACGTTGCATGCGTTTCGTTCCCAATTAATCATTGAGCACTGGTTTTTGAGGATGAGCTTCGTTGACAACGGTCGTTACTCGGGCTTCGACAATGTACC
>JAQGAX010000952.1:0-13059 GCA_034698105.1 Plectus exinocaudatus
GAGAAATGGATGGTTCGATTCGATACGATAATTTTCGGTTCGAGAAATGGACGGTTCGATTCGATACGAGAAATTTCTGTTCGAGAAATGGATAGTTCGATACGATACGGTAGTTTTTTTTCTTCGATTATACCAATACGATTAGTACGAGAAATATCGTATCGTATCGTATCGTACGAGAAATTTCTCGTATCGTGGCAACACTAGAGAAAAATCTGTCATCGCAACGAAACAAGCGAACGAAGAGAAACAAAAATCAGTGGTCACAGCGGATGACGCCGCTGAAAAATATGTCAAGGCAACAGTCAGCTTTTCGGATGAAAGATTGGAAACTTCCGTCATTGTTGAAGTTAAAAAATAAATTGGAAAAGCTTCGACGACCACGATTAAAATTATTGGCGAAGGAGCAGAGCAGTCTCTTTGTTGAATGTTTCATGTAAATATACAATGTAGCAACAAATTTGGGAATTGACTGGGCAGTATACCATTGCAATCAAACGTTACAATTTCCACTTCCATGCTGAATTGTTACCTACTGTAAAGTATGTTTTCATAAGCAACATGAAATGGTCAACGCTGACGGATAAGGTCAACTCTGATAAAATCTGTGTACTGGCACGATGCGCCAATAGAACGAGGACACTACTCCAACCATACAAGCATAATTTTACGCAGCGGTACGAGAACGAATTGCGAATCTAACCGGTTACGGCAAAATTTTCTGTCTATCTTCGACTGAAGTTTAGGCATTAGCTATGGTAATGCGAGTTTAGGAAGATCTAGACATGGTCTTGGTAATGCGAGCTTATGAGTCAAACGCTAGGCTTTGGTTAACGTAAGTTAGCAAAGCGTCCCTATTCTTTTCACCCATGTGTGGAGTAACGTCCCCTACTTGTTGCCAAAAAATGAGCGGCGTAGCGCACAGTAGGTGTAAGGAACTGAAAATCAAACGTTCTTTTATATTTTCTTTTTTTCTCTATGTCAACAAACTAAACTAACGACAAAACGTTTTTAAAAGACGCAAAGCGATTGCAATCGAACGAGAAAAATGGACATTCTCGTATGGCTGTTTGCTGCATTTTTGTTATGTTGCTGTATTTTTACATCAAAATCAGGTTCGAAATAAAAAAGAAATGCTTTTCAAAAACTAATTCTACTACCTTAAGTCGACAAAGTTCATATTCGACAGTTATTATGAAAGAGAAATATTGCTTAATTAATCTAATGTTTTATGTCTAATGAAAATTCTATGATGCGCGTCAACGACCGAGACTGTCGAGGCCATTCCAAGTACAACGCGTGGTGCACATTACATAAACTCTATATACTGTATAATATTTTGCAAAGCCATTTTAGCCACTGTCTCTGAAGATAATTTTAACTGTAAACCTTTTCCTAATTTCTTCCCCTTCCATTATGTTTTTTCATTTTAGTTTGTTGTGCAATGTCTCAAGCTTAATTCAGTTTTAGATTATTTCAGGAAAAAGAAGAGTGGTGGATTTTTTGTGATGAATGAAACAAAATTAAAAGAGCCAACACCAAGCATGCGAAGAGAAGAAATTAAAATAGATCACCGGCCGATCAATCTCTCTTCACCTTCCATTCTTTCTCATTCGCTTCTATTCGTTGCCATTTGTTTCAATTATTAATGATGCCGAAGGTTTCAGAAAGAATGACGGTGGATTTCTTGCATCAAATGATATCAAATTCAAAGATCCAACCCCTAGTATGCGAAGGGAAGGAATTTTCTTGAGAGAACGCTGGCACATCGATCATTGAAATGAACTGAGATTTGAAAGAAATTTTGGACGCTGCGTAATGTGTCATGTTTTTGCGCTCTTACTGTTTCATAAAATAGAAGTATAAATTAAATTCTCAATACACCAAAAATATCGAAAATTTCTAGGTTTTTACGACTCAGAATTTCTCGAACTTTAAAAAATCGTGCAGACAAGAGTAATAATCATAGACAATAATAACTTTTGCGGTCCGAAATTTGCCAAAACAGTGCTCTGAATTCTGACACCCTTTCAGAGAACTTGAATAGCAGCGAAATTTTGCCAAAACACAGATCTATGCTCGGTATGATTCTGTAAAAAACTTCGTGGCCTAACGGACTTCCTTTGACGCACATGCCGTCTATCACGGCGCATACATACTTCCCATCTTGCGTCAGGTTCGCCTCCGGCCCTCATGCTCATCGGAAACCCCTAAAAGTGCTCTGAATTCTGACACCGTTTCAGAGAACTTGAATAGCAGCGGTTCAATGACGAAAATTTCATTAGTGAAATCACAGAGCACAACCAAAAAGTAATATTCGAAAGGACGTAGTGACGATATCGCGACATGAGTACCCCAGACCCTAAAGCCGCTCCTGAGTAACGGAATTCCGGTCACTCATATGCCCTTTATTACGGTATTTATATATATATATACTTCAAAATAACAAAGGTAACGCATTTCACAATTCTGTGCGCGGTGAATTCCTTAGTTCGTGATTAGTTGTACTCAGCAGCATTCAACGCTTCATCGACCATTACGCAATGGCAATAAGCGTATTTGTTTTCAATATCATCAATGCTTTTCAATGATTCGGTAATAAAAATATTGCACTGCGTTGGAATGTCTGCATGCCGTTACAATCAAATGTTGATGTTGGGTGCAAGGGTACCTATCTACCCTCAAGAGAAGTGCATGATGAGACTCATGAGTTGTGAGCGTTGAGCATACCTGTAGCTGGTGTCCGAGGCCAGGGGGAGGGGGTTTGGACCCGGAGACCAGGGGGTTAGCAACCGTGATTTCGTGTCCGGATTTGGCGCCGCGAAGTTCAAAAATTCAAAAATTTTTGCGGCCTTCGGCCGCAATCACACGGGGGACCCTTACCTCTTAACGGCTGCTTCGCGGCCGAGGGCAATTCTATCCAATGCTTGTCACTCAGAGTGTGATGGATGACCAATCAGTTTGTTTAACCAAAGAAAATTGTGCTTTCCACAGCTGTTTGATTAAAAAAATAGCAGCGACTTGGAGTGCAAAACCTGCATCTCCGCGATTGCGTACATGTGCAGATGCGCACTCTTTCGCAGAGCGTGCGACATTCAATGTACTGTACTTTAGTTAAACTTCGCGCATGATCCTTTTCGTTTTAGGACCAGACCTCGCCAAAGTAGTTCAGTCCTCGTAGAATTGGAATTGAGACTACCGTATACTGACTTTGCAGTGATATGCATTGCGAATGGATTGCTTCTGTCTGCGATCCTGCTAGGGACTTCTCTTCGCCAACGAAAAGAAATGCTGATCATAGCAGGCATGGCTGGGGCGGATTTCATCTACGGTTTCGGCACTCTGACGCTGCGGATTTATATGTTTTCATTTTCGACTGAACAGCAAAACAAACCGACGACGAACTGGTATTGTTTATCGAAAAAGACTCAATTGATTGCTTCAGAAACATGCACCGTTTGAACATCATCTCACAGTATGTTCATTGTGCAAAATATTGCAGCGATATCGTATGCTGACTTTATGACTAAGAATAATAGCTATCAAATTTGTTTCGTTTAAGCGTGAATCACAATGCGACTTCGAAACTTCGCGACTACGAAACTTTGAAATGATTCGAAGTTTCGAAGTCTCTGAAAATTTTGAAAATTCGTAGATTTGAAATAGTTTTAGAAAGTTTGCAGCGGCACTGTGACAGTGCGCGACTGCAGAAGTCACGAAGTTTCGTTTTCGCGAAGTTTCGAAATCGCATTGTGACTCTCGCTTTAATAATTCCTAAAAATATTCTTATGCACAAACAGCAGTTCCATCTCTCCAAGCACATCCATTCATGATAAGCAGGCGATGGCGCAACAGCGCCTCCTGACGGTGACGATCGGAATCATTTCTGTTTCGACGACAATTTTCTTGGTTATACCAACGGCGATCCAAGCCGTCAACGGATGGATGAGAATCCCGCAAACGGCCACTCAATCGTTGGCGCTGTCGATGATGATCAGGTCCAGCACAGAAATAAACGTAGCGATATACGTTTATCGACAGAAAGAGGTGCGACGAGAAATATGGGCAATCGTCGCGTGCAAGAATGCGAAAAATATTTGCTCGGCTTCACTTTCAAGCACTAGTGATAATTTACATGTCGTCAGGCGTCAATGATCTTACTTTTAAATCTATTGGGGAAACTGAGTACGTTTGCACCTGCGTCCACTTTAAACAACTGAAACTTTCCGAAATGAATTTGACGTTTTCGTGATCATCAGTTGTGGTTCAAATTCAAACGAGTATTTATTAGGTCGTTGCATAAGTAATGTCGTTTTTTACATCAAAATTTCTTATGCAACGACCTAATTATTTTAAATGCGGTTTTTTGCCTCCGATAGAGCAACATCTAACTCAGATTTTCTTTTTTTAATCTTTGAAATCGGTTCATGTTTCGTCATTTTATGCCATTTTTCAAAGAATCTTTGATTCTCAAGAGTCTGGGGGTTATTATTACAGTAGTGCAATTACTAAGCGTTGCATGTTTTCATCCGATGATGACAATTATCTGAAGCAGCAGGACTCTGAAGTGGCCCTACAGTACCTTGAAATGCCCATGTCATTATCGACTTCTGATGAAGTCATTGTACATGTGACGATATTTATTACGGAACATACTACGGTATTTGATACATCCCCTTTCTTCATGATTCAATTCACAGGCTCCTTTTCCTACTCTGTTTCCGTCACGTCATAAAGGCTATCAAAGATGACTTGTCATTTGTACCGCCCATTGATCAAAGAATGAGGGCGGAAATCGAAGATAAACGATGACGGTACTCTGTTTATCGTCAATGCTGCGCCTATTATTCACGTACGTCATTGATAAATACGTGAAAAGTGGGAGCTTTCTGCTGGGGTGTGAGTATGACGTGTCGAACATCACTGACTAACGACGTCAATCGAGGATAAATCGTTGCTTTAACTTCTTATCAACATAAATGACGTAAGGTACGTAGGCTCTTTTGTGGTTTGCTGCCTGTAGGATCGCCTCTCCCGTCTGACTCTCTGTCTGATAAGAAGATGGTGCCACCACTCTAGCACATGGTTAGTTATCGTATTTTCGACAAAAGAAGTACATGTGTCCCTATTGTCTGCATAAACCATTTGCCAATGTGTGCTGAAAACATGGTGCAGTCAACCACACCCAGCTCCGAGTGATGAGCATCGTATGCTTAGCTCGAGGCGATTCATTGAGACGCAAAAATTTGGGGTGTACATACCGTAAGCCGCTGGACCTCCCGCACTATTCATCACATAACTTTCCGCAGTAGAGCTATTTGGGTTCAGAAGAAGAGATATCTACCATCGTGCGCAACCTTAGCAAGGTTGACTTGCATATTGAGTCTTGGATGACTTACCGTAATTCTACCGTAATCATATATTGCAATCTAATCATTGCCTCATACAGTAGTCCTGATATAAATATTCAAAAATTTCAATATCATAACTGAGTCTCAATTCTTCACGTGATAAAGCAAACTCAATTCTCAATTCTCAACAGTTTTATGAAATAGACCGTAGGTATAGATTGCGCATTTTTGGCTCGTGTGAAGTTTTAGGGAACAAATAGACAATCTTGACGAGTTATACCGTACCCATGTCTGAGAAGAACTGCAGATAGCCGTCGGCAGCTCTGCCGCAGTCATGCACGAAAGAAATTAACTTCCTTAACTTAACACACTTAACGCACTCTACGCACATACGGTATCTAGGTCGATAGCCTCATTTAGCTGCTTAATGCTTAACAAAGGCACGAAGGAATGCTCGCAGCTGTGAAGTTATTCTGTTCGCATATTTTTGGGTCAGTGCTAACTTTTGTCCTCTGTAGCAACTTCGACAACGTTGATGCAACATTGAATGACACGAAGAGTAGCAATTTTATCCCAGTGCAAACAATCACATCGTAAGTGATCGCAATGTCATAAATACGGTACGTTCGCCAACTTGAGCGATTTTAATTTAATCACAGATTTTAATCTGATTTTCATCTGACTTTAAAGATACTATAACGAGCAGAGTTGCAAAGTGAAGGGTCTCTGAAACTCTGCAGTAGTATTTTAAGAAGCCGTTGGCGAATCTGATATGTGGTATGGCATGTGCGTAAGAATTAATGAACTTGGCGCCCGAGACCATTCGTATCGTTTAATGGGATCCATACCCTATCATATTCTTGATTGGCAAAACATGCGAGCCTAGATCGCTACCGTCTTCTACCGTCTTCTTGCCTCGATCTTTGTTTCAAGCTATCTATACGCACATGCAAATATACATGTACTTAGGTTGTCGAGAGAATGTGCCGGTTGGCAAAGTGAATTTCAATTTTCGCGCATTCAGCTTCAACAAAATTAGCAATGAGCTGCTTGACTCACATAAAATCTAGAATAGTCTCCAATTTAACAATGCGTGGCAAGTTGGGCATTTAAGTCTCTTAGCTTCACCAGCTAAAAGATTGGTTGATCTTTGGTTTGCTCATCTCTCTATGAATGATATCGTGTACGTTGCAAATCACTGCAAAAACGATGTAAAATGATACTATGTTGAGACATTTTGTACAAGAGCAATGTGCACAGCAATTGTGCTACTGTGGCTGCAAAATTGTTTCCATTACCAGCAAAGGACATGACATTTATCGCGCTTTTTACTTTTATGCATTTGATTCAGTCAAACGCCTTTACATTGTAGATAATCTTCTTTAGAATGTGTGCCACGCTCTTATTTCACGGTTTCCTTAATCGCTAAAATACAAAATTGCAAGCACAGCATAAAAGAAAAACTGACCGCTGTGGGTGTGGCCGCTTAATACTTCCGATAGGACCGTGATCTTGTTTGCATGAAGATACCGAATCAGGGAGTATTTAGGACATTATTTAGGACTTTAGCGATCTGGGAACGATTGACGTAAATGGTATGTGACCGACATCATTACATTCTTGTATTATCATACGTGTACAGAATCGATGAAGCTCCACCCGACTTTGGCACGTTTGAAGCGATTGCAAACAATGCACAATGTCTTCTTTATGTATTGTTTATTGTTCGTTAATATTTCTCCGCGCCACAAATTCCTTCATCCTTCCCATAACTGCAACCCTTCTACCCGCTCGCTACCTGCAGTCCACTACGGCTCAAAATCTCTTATCATGAACGCAGTGAATAGCACAGCAGGTAGCCTCAATATCTTCATTTATGCTTGTTGGAAATGCAAAGAAGTGGCAGATCAAGGAATTAAAACCACTTCATTTTAGTTATAAGACCGCGAATGCCGCTTACAAAACATGTGGCAAACCAACAGATTTGCTGCATTTGAGAGATCTTGCATTATTTGCGGTTGTCATTCAGCAGTCTGAGGTCTCTTTCAATAAAGAGCAACAACTGAGATCTGTCTTCAGTTCACTGATTCTCATAACGCAACCATATCTGATCTTATATCAGAGGCATGACACGCAGTCAACCAAGAACAGATCGCATCGGCTACCCGTTAGCGAAATAAGCCCCATTGTGCCCTATGTTTTGCATGCGACATTCACGAAATTAAGCATGAGCAACGAGCGCTCCTCCGCGCAATTTGTAGGATCGTGAGATTAATTTAACTAATTGATCCTTAACAACGACGGGAAGAGGCGCTCGTTGTCAAAAAGCCATTTCCTTTCGCGTATGAGCTGCGGCGTATGCGAATGCTATTAAGATACTGATCACAAAACTTGAAGGAGATGCAGGGAGAAAAGAGATGGAGTAAGAAGAGCACGGCGGCTGTTCGTAACATTGGCAAACCCGCATAGTCGTATCGAAGCGTCAACATGCCTCTCGCACTCTCAAAGTTACGCCAACTAGCAGGTAGAAGAGATAAGGCACACTGTCTTCGGACAACATCGTCCCCTGAGTGCCGAGTTAGACCAACTTTAGTCATAATCTTCACTAAAGCAAGCAAAAATGACAATTAGACAATCGAGGACAATCTCTTATCATATTATCTTAGGGTCTAAGGTTCTGCCGATAGTGATAATCGAGAAATTGCGGTTTTACTCTCTCGGAAACACCTAAAAATGCTTCCTCGCGCTTTTCGATTACTGCTCAACTGCCTGGCAAGTAAATGTAAGTGATCGATATATTTTTGCGAATGTCAGACAGAAAGATATGCGAAAAATAACGAATAGAGACACGTTTGGCGAGAACGGACAAACTGCGGTATTGTATGTCCCCTAGACAGCGGAAAGTCGCTGATAGAAACGCCCATATTTGCTTGCGTGCGATCGCTTAGCGTCGCATCGAACGCAGGAATAGAGATCACATGATAAGAAATTATTGACCGCAACGGCTGTCTCGGTGAGGCCACCTCTTCAATCACTCAACTGTACATGCCGGCGCTCCTATGCAAATAAAGCTGATGCCGCACCTCTACATCGAGACAGATAAGTCTTTCGAGCACTTATAGTTTGAAGTCCACGACCATTATCGTAGCAGACGAACTCTATTAAGTACTGTAGGAGTCGTCTTATGCACGAAGCTTTACAGTGCATTATTAGAATGCCCTAGACACTATGGGCGTCTGATGAAGATTCTCAACACAAACATCAACCTGTTCGTTTAAAAACGTTGTTGTGCACACTCCACTTCATCGGACAGGACACAATTGCATCTTATATAGAAGTGGGTAAAAGTTAGCGCGCGAGGGTGACAAGCAGTAGTCTGGGGTTTCCGATCACAGTAGTGCAACGCTGCATATTTTCGGACAATGATGACAATTATCAGATGCAGCAGAACTTTGAATGGCCGTACAGTACCTTGAAATGCCGAAGTCATCATTATCGACTTCTATTAAAACTTTTTGACACAAACAAAAATATTCAATTTAAAGGTCTATTGCAAGTACTCCACTTCATCGTTCAGGATGCATTTGTATTATGCGCCCTAATTATACACCCCTTACTTGTAAAGAAAATCATTCCTGTTTCCAATTTAACAAAGACGAAGTGAAACTGGTATTTATGCTGTACACTTTCGAGCTGAGTAAGATTTACAGTATAGCCAAAATGCTTTCGTTGTCGTTCTCTGCATTACTTTCTCTCATTGAAAAATCTGCAGGAATGACGCAAAAAGCCGCGTAAAATGGAATATTAGTCAGCTTTAGTCAACTCCAGTTGTGCTATAGCCAGGGCCGTTCCATGGATTTTAGGCTCCCAAAGCTGGAGAAAATATTTAGTAAGGGGTGGACCCTTACCTCAAAAAAGTTGGGCGCCTTCGGCGCCCCTACGATAAGGGGACCCTTACGTCGATCGTTGTCTCGGCGCCCCTCTGGCGCCCTTCCATGCCATGTCTAAAATTGTAAGATGGGACCCTTGTCTACAAAAAAGGGCGCCTTCGGCGCCTGAAGCTTCAGCTTCGTCAGCATCACCTATGGGACGGCCCTGGCTAGAGCGGACTATCCCAACTCTCAAACTGTTTTTGCGACTGGCTCTTCAGAGTGCCATGACCTGTACAATAACTCGCTTTGCTCTCAGATATTATTTGGGTTGCAAATTAATGTAGGAGCGGTCAAAGTTCAAAGTGTGGATGAGTAAATAAATTCCAGGAGGATAGATCTCTTCATGTTCATACAATGATCAGCCCCTATGGTCGTTAAACTTAGATTAACAGTTAGTTAAAGCTTGAAGTTACATCTTGGAATGCGTTCTTTTTTAGTTTTCATACACCGAGTTTATCTAATAATACTGTACCCTTTAATAATTTGGCACACTCTAAAAATACTACGGTAGCCCAGATTTCAAACGCGTCATCGTGTATGCGTATATACGTTAGAATCTTTTACGCCTTTCGCTCTGTAATTTTTTAGGAAAATTTCTTTAAATGTTTCAATGAGTTCGAATCTTTTCCTCTTAGCTTAAATTTATATACGTTACTGAAATGATACTCAAATCACTTTGATGGTACTTCGATATATAGGAAAGAGGCAGTGCTATGCGTACAGTTGGTTTGAAACGTCAGTCCATTCCTCCACCGACTTGTAACTTGTACCATTTTTGTTTACTTACAGTCAAAATCTGTAGATTTTCGCAGCGCTGAACTATTGTCTCTTGTTTGAGCGAAAAATCAGTAGCATATTTTTGGTGAAACGATAAGTAAAAAGTGATGATTTGTAGATATTCTCTCAAAATGAATTTTTCTGAATTGGATATTCGAGTGCTTCATTTGAATCTCTCTTTATTTGGACGGTACAAATATAATAGTGCATAGCAAACAACAATCTGTAATCGTAGGTTATAGTTTTTGCTAACAATTAGCCATCAATCAGCTAAACAACGCGCTATAAATAAAATACCATTCAACTGTACCATATAAATAATCCATTTGAACGAGACAAGAACAATTAGTGCAGGATAAGTTAATAGTTATTAAAAATGACAAGCATAAGTGAATAATTAAATAATAAATGTACAATGTACTAGCACTGAGAACGGAAATTTAAATGCATCACTTATTTCCGGGTTTCTTTTTATCCGAGTTTCTCCTATATCCAGGTCTCTTATATAGGGTTCTGCTCAGTCACAAGTGATTTGGAACAAGAATATCTGCCAAACAGTCTTCCTTATCACGATGGCAAACGGCATCAGTTTCTTGCTAAGTAATAACAATATGTCTGATGGAATAAACTTGACTATCTGGAAAGAGATTGAGACGGAGCGAATTCCATATATTTTAAATTGAGCAACAAAGCATTGTGTGGACTGTGGAGTGATGGCTGAGCAGCTAACCTCAGCACTCATACAGTGTTGCAAAATTAATAATTATTAAGTAATTTTACTTCGTAAAATTTAATATTATTAGTTATTAACTAAATAAGCATTTATTTACCAATACTATTTTTCATACTACAACGTAATCGATTCGAAATAGTACAAATTACTTTTAGCTTTACTGTGCGAATTATTAACTTAATAAAATTAGTTCAACTATTTACAACACTGCACTCCTTGCCGGAGTGCTGGCTAAGGTTAGCTGCTGATAGGATTTGAAATACTCAAGGCATACGATTCGGGTGGCGGACTTAGGGAAACTATTGGATTGTGGGTCACGGACGTCGCTGACGATTCTACGTCGATCAATTCCTCGTCATCTATGTCACTTTGGATAAGCATGGCTTCATCTTCATCTTCTTCATTATTAAATTGTTCTTCGGAATTATTGTCGGCGATATCGGCTTTTTCGTGCACTCGCATTTTGTGCTCCTGCATTGATTCGATACTGGCGCATGTGAAGTTGCAGTCGTTAATTTTGCAGCGCATTTTTTGCTTGAACATCTCCGAGGTGTGCTTAAACATCACATGCTGAGCTAGGTTGCTCTCTGTCCGGCCTCTGCAATAGGAAATTAGAACCAATTATTGTAAACTTGAAGAGTAATACAGATATGTTCAATTTCAGCCAATTATCGCAAATTTAGTATTACTTTCGGATAAGCCAAATATGAAAAAAATGCCAAAATGCAAAATAATTTCAAAATGCAAAAGTAGAGAAAATATTATATGTTATATGCTTTTAGAAAATTTTGTATTGTGCCATGTTCTTACAGTCTGCTATAAAAGTGATAATATGGGACTCACTTGTAATTGCACTGCTCGCAAGGGTAGCTCTTCTCTTCTGTGTGAGCAAGCATGTGGTCGTACATGGCTTTCTGCGAGCTCATCTGCTTAGGACATTGCGAGCACTGGTACATTCTGCCAACTCGATTGCATTCTGGCATATGACGACTGACATGCTTTTCTAGCATGGCCGGCGACTTTGATACGTGTCGACAGAAGGGGCATTTACGAGATCCTGTAAAAATGAAAGCAGTAATACTAAAGCATGATAGAACCGAATTTTGTATGCATGCTGCGAAATACGCGATACCAAAAAATTGAGGCAATTCATTACTAGCATTATACAATATTCATTATAGAGTACTGTGATGTTATGATATTAGGACAATTATATTTAAAATGAATTTTTTTTTACCTAAATCGATCGACTCCGGAAGCGAGATATGGTGCCTGTAGTATTTATGGAAATGAATGTATCGTGCTTCTCTGGTTGTAAATTGACATCCAGGTTCATCGCACTTAATTGGTGGATTTCTGTGATATATTGTCACGTGGTATGATACGGAATTATAGCGTCCATATACTTTTCTGCATACTGTACACATGAATCCGTTCGGGACTCGTTCGATGTACTTTTTGTTTCTGCACCATCCTGAAAATTCATGGAATTTAATTTTTTCAGTCATTACGTTACATGTGTACATATTACTAGCGCAGAACCACTTAGATTGAAGATATAATAAATGCTAAGTTGTGAGAGGGAGGTGTTAACAAACTCTTATTAGATTAGACAAAGTATAAGTCGTCTAAACCAATGTGCATTCCCTTTTAATGTTGATGTATCTATTTGAATATAACTCGAAACGTTTGTGCTCTGCTGATAGTCTCTGTTACTCACAAAGAACGTTTAGCATAGATCTGATGGAACTGCAATGCTTCGTTCGACTTTGCTTTTTAATGCGAAAGCCGTAACTGAAAATGTTCGCCCATTTAATTACAAGAAATAATACAAGTATTTGATTATTGCATGTGCACATTATTATGAACACATAAGTCGTGCCTCATATCAAACGATATTTGCATCAGCTAGCTCACGCTATGTTTGCGGTCAAGGTACATAAACCGCAAACGCAAACGATGAACTTGCACTATCCTTCTCTCTGATATTAAACAACGTCAAGGGCTTGGACTCGTCCCGCTTTCAAAGTACGCGAAAGTTTGAATTACTGGATGATGTGTGACGTACGAACTTAACTTGACTTTTGATATTATCTACAGTAGTATAACGACTGATTGCATCATTTGCTACTTAGTGAGCTTGATTGTATTGGATCGTCTCAATAATTGGACAGGATTTCTATTGTACTTAGTGGGTGGAGCCTAAATCTTCGACGTTGCATCATAAATGCTTCAATTTCATGCTTTCGTCAGTAAAGAGCATTGT
>JAQGAX010000953.1:0-13059 GCA_034698105.1 Plectus exinocaudatus
ATCCCCTTCCATTCAGCGTCTTCTACCATTGCCAGCGCTTTGCTGAACTCTTTGTTGACAGCAAAAGGATTCTGAAATGATTGGTATTCAAAGTTTGCGATCATTTTTGAAGAAACAGAGCTGGTATGAGGCTTAGCCGTTTCGGCGGTCCTTACCGTACGTGACCAGCGATCGGGGGGGGGGGGGGTAATTTCGGTCATTCTTGATCGACTGGGGGTAATATTACCTTCAATAAATTTTCGGCCAGGCTGTGAGAGGTAGTTTTTACAATCGTAATTACAACAGTTTTAATTGCAATAGATAAATGAATAATAGTCCTCACAAAAAATTGTTTTGCATACTCTTTTCCAAGAAATGCGAATGCACGCAGTCCGCCTCATACGGGGTGCGTGACACAACTGACCAACCGAATTTCCTGCTCACGTCATAACTGACCAATCAGCGCACTTCCCGCAATTGTAATTATAACAGTTGTCGTGACAACACTCATGTGAAACGGGACCCTGGAAGCAACGACACTGCACACATTTGAAAAAAGTTTAGCGCCTGAATTGTTGAATAGGAGAACATTTTTTAGCGCCTGAAAGGAAAATCCGCTTGCCGATCTGTGATTTACGAAGTGTGAAAACTCCTTGATGCCAATGTCTCGCACTAGATCAGGATCGCAGAAAACCCAAACCGGGGTCGTTGCCTGCATCTCGCTGAAATTTTCATTCAACATTATAGCACATAATATCAATCGACGCAAATCTGGCATACACGGTGTATACCTACCCGTATACGCGACCATATTTCTTGACTCGCTCCAGGTCCATTGTGAATCCTTTGGCGAAAAAGTCTCTCATATTTCCCAAGAAGGGTATTGCACCTTCGACATAAGGAACGCCCTTTTTCTTGAAGTAGTCAAAACGTTTCGTTCCTCGACTGAAAAGTAAAATATCCAAATGCATTCAGTGGCTGTAATTGTCTATACACAATTGCTTTGCAACATTAACAGTCTCAAATGTAAGTAATAAAGAATTAAGCGACTCACTTGTACAGTAAAGCCAAGGACAAGAGGACACTGGTGATGATGGTGGCTGGCCAGCCGACTATTTCGGCCGTATATGAGAAGGGGTTCAGAAACATTTTGCTGCAACCGCACGCTTTTCAGTACATTAAACAATCACTGCAGCGCGTGTGAGAGTGCATTTGCGGCCCGCCTCTTGTGCACGAACTCTTTTATTGAGCACGTAGACCTGTTACGAGACCGAGACCAGTCTCGTTAGTTCCGGGAGTCTCGCTTCCTTGTAAGATCGAGACCGAGACCAGTCTCGAAACCCTGGTCGCAGTCTCGAAAGACTCGTTTGTTTCGGTTTCGTTATTATTAGCGGAGTTCATTAAAATATCCAGTCACCATTGATTACTAGGGGGTCGAAGGAAGGCTGAAACACGACTCCAAAAGTGGGGAAATATAGCTGTCAAAGTCAAATATTTTTTCATAGTCAAATATTTGTCAAAGTGAAATTTTCTATCCCCACCAATAACTTTTGACCAGGCGCTTGGTAAAATCCCAATTAATTTCCATCACGATGTCCTTTCTAAAGAAATCATCAAAATCCTAAATATTATTTAAAAAACCTCAAGCTCATACGCTCTCGTGGTTATGTGTTTTCTCTGTGTCTACAATTGTTAGTGTTGCCACGGTACGGTATTAATACCGTACCGTCAATACCGAAGAAAAAAAATACCGTAGAATACCGTACCGTCAATTACCGTAGAGTAAAAATACCGCAGAACATCGTACCGTCCAAAACCGTACAAAAAATACCGAACCGTCAAATACCGCACAACCCCCTACAGTCTCGTAGTATCTATCATTAATTGCTCATCATTTGATGATATTTGATGAAGTATCAGTCAGCAAAGTACTATTCTTTCATTCGGCGTGCACTAAATAGTCAATTCATCGCTGTAGAAACTGCCAGGCCACCGTTGAGAAAAAATACCGTACCGTCAAATACCGTAGAGGAAAAATACCGTACAATACCGTACCGTCAAATACCGTACGGTCAGTACCGCGGCAACACTAACAATTGTTTGCCGGTGCGGAACGCCGGTAATTTTTTTTTCGATATTTCGTTTTCGTTCAGTGTCGGTCTCGGTTTCGAAAGTCTCGTTAGTTTTAATCTGGTTACAGGTCTAACCGCACGTTTATACGTCATAACAGGACTACAGACTTGAACGATACCACGTAAAACGTCTTCACTGTCGTTTGTCCGAGCATTACGGCGTGCACCAGCGTAGGTGAAGACGATGAACTATTACACCCGTTTCAGGTATGCCGGAATCAGACATGGGCGCTGGGGGGATTGAGAGGATGTCCCCCTTAGAGCTCCATCCCCGAGCGGGTTGAAGTTTAGAGGCTATGAGAATTTTTTAACGTAGAAGGGGGAGTACAGTGTTTTTGGTCGGCTGGAATTTGACGACCTTTTTTTAGGTCGCTAACCATACGTAGCGAAAAAAAAATTTCACTCCATCCCCCTTAGGGTTTAAATTTTTTTAGGGGATGATCCCCTCCCTAAATCATCTGGTCCATCACCCCCTAGGCCGACCCACCGTGCCCACCTCTGATGGGAATTATGTTTCGTGCATTCTATAGATGAATGAAAATGACAGATTCAACCGATTACGATAAACATAGAAAACCAGAAGCCGACATCGCATCATATATAAACATATTTTTAATTGTAGAATGAACTCTTTCGATGTTATATTGCTTTATTATATATTACTTTATTATAATGTTTTAAAATCAATTACTAGGTCAAAAATAGAAAGAATAGCCATCTACATTGTGGTAAATGGATCAAACGATGCATAGGGGGCCTTCCAACCGGATCGAACTGGGCGGAGTTTTGCACTACCCCTTGAAAAATCAGCTAGCTACCTTCCCCATCCTCGGACCACAAGCACACGTGCGGTATAGTGAAATGACCTATCGAACAAACTGTTTATAAGATACGAATCGTATATGCAGGCATACCCGTAACCAGGGGGTCTAGAGGGGGTCGAACCCCCTGGCCTGACCCCCTCTCCCCCCGCGGAAAAGTTTTGACTATTTTTTGAATTAGCGCCAAAATCCAGAGGTAGCCAAGTTCCGGCGGTCTGGGGGTATTTGGACCAAATTTTTTCCGTCTGGGGGTATATACCCCCAGATACCCAGCGGCCCACCGGACTGGGGGTATTTGCGCCCAACCACGTAGTTGGCGACCCTTTTTTTAAGTCACCGAAGTTCAAAATTTTATTCCAATACCCTCAAAACATTTTTGGCTCGTAGGTATGAGGGTGGTCTGGGGGTATATACCCCCAATACCCCCAGTGGCCACGTCTACCGAAATCCCGACACGAAAGTACCGTACCCCCCCCCCGAGAAGGTCCAGACCCACTGGCCTCGGGCACCCGTTACAGGTATGTATGCCGGAGTATGATAATCACTTTCGACGCTCGACACGCAGGAAAATTCCTTTCAACGGGGTGCACGCGCCCATCTTCTTAAACTCAGGATGACGCTGAAAAATGATCATTATCAAAAAACCGAATTTATCTGTTATCAATGTACATGTGAACAGTCGACGAGGCATTCGATTACAATACCACTGATCAGCTTAAATGCGATATCAAACAATAGTCATTTTGGATCTTTTGCACGGTCTACCCATCCATTTCCCCCAAGGAATTTCAACCCCTCCACTCTCCGAAAGCCCCATGCAACTTGCCCCACCCTGTTGCATTTTTCTTTTCTTTCCCGTGATATTCGTGTCGAGACTTTTTGCAAATGAGTTTATTCACTACCGTACCTCAGAATTTTCCGACGGTACAAAGCGGAATTGCCGAAGCGCGGTGGCGACGCCAATTTTGATTTCCAGCGTGGCCAAACGCTGGCCGATGCAATTTCTTGGCCCGATGCCAAATGCCAAATATGAGTAAGGAACAATATTGTCGGCGTTTTCTTTGGCGAATCTGAAGAATGATTTAACTGATTAAACGTTAAAATAGCTGAAGAATTATAATAACTAGACTCGCATCAATCAATCTACAGTAAATGTCGCACTTACTGTTATTTTGGTAGGCTTTCAAAACTCAGTAATGTAGAATTGGGTAAAATTTTCTCAAAATCCGTTCGGTAAACTCGGTGTGGCAAAGTAAAATAAAAAGTTATCCAATAAATAAGCCTACTGATCTTTATAAACTACGGTAAAATCAAAAACATTCGGTAAACTAGATAAAACATAGAAGTATACTAAGCCAGACTGATTGCACTGATATCGGTAATTAGCATTTGTCGATTGAAGCTTTTCGGTTCCATAAACGATGGCCATTGTATGACAATCGTACGCCAGAGCTATCATTTCCGTCCGGAAACTGATCCAGAATAATTCGTTCAAACTTTCAGTTCACCGATCAGTTTGCAAATTTTGTTCGCAGTGCAATAGATTTGACTTAGGCTTAGGCATAATAAATGATTTTATTCCTTACCGTTCTGGCTTGAACTCGTCCGGCTCCGACCAGTATTCCGGGTCTCTTTGAATAGCGTAGATGGCCAAATTAACCATATCGTCTTTCTCAATTGTGTAGTCGCCGATTTTGCACGTCTTATTGCATCTTCGATCGGTCCTGCAACAATGAAACTTGTACTACGGTAGCAATATTATATGAGCAGTGAACAAACCGTTGAGCTGCCGGATATAGTCGTGTGGTCTCGCAGAAAACTTGATCGAGATATTTCATTGAAGCAACTGCGTCATAAGTGAGACTCTGAAAGAATGAAAATTTTGAATTCTTTTTTTGTGATAACGACGTCAATAATGAGAAAAATGGCTACGTTATAAAACGGCGAAAATTCCTTGGTCGGTTAACGTACCTGAGTTTTACTTTCTGAAAGATACAACTGTATTTTCAATCTGCTTTTGGTGATTCACAGAATTTACTGATATCAACGCAAATTAATATGCCGTACTCTCAACAATAGTGGCACGATAAAACGGACGCTGAATCAAATTTATACTGATTTATACAAATTTATCAAATTTATACTATCATTTTTGCGTGCGCCAGTATTGCTGAAAATACGGTAATATATACAGTAAAAAAGGGCACGAACCCCGTATTTTTCGAAGGTTTCTTCGACTTCTTCGTAAAGCTTCTCTTGCACCTCAGGGTTGTATGCCAGTTCGTGGAATATCCAGCACATGCTTCCTGACGTCGTTTCAAAGCCAGCAAGGAAGAACAGCATTGCGTTACTGAGGATCTCCAACTTGGATAGCGCTAAAATGCGTTAATCATTCTAGCTTGTTTGTACCGGGTTTGTCCCAATAAGCGCCCCCTCTCTCCCACACAAAACATAGAGGGGCGCTTTTTCGGATACAAAATGCAAACAAACTACAAACACCAATAAGCTCCAAGGGACCTGGTATAAGATGGAAAAGTGAATATCTAAGATAGAAAAATCATATGGGTGGGGTCAAATGTCTGTCGAAATTTTCTCCTAAATGAAGAATTCCGATTTAATGGAATCCTTCATAATTTACGTTAAACAAGCCCGATGCAATGCAGAAGTCAATCGACTACAAAATCCTGCAGCGTTAGAAATTCCTCGAAGACTCATTCTCACCAAGCAGTGGGCAATTTGTGAAATAGTCCAGTTATTATGAATGGCAACGTAATTTACCGTAGTCGAGATTCGGACGCAACCAACAGTAATACCTCTTTTGCCGACTCGCCAGTCTTTGACTGCTTCGATAGTCAGGGTGGTGTCGTCGACGACGGAGATGCTTGAGTCTTTGGAGGGATCGTCCAGCTCATCATTATGGGCGTTCATCAACAGTTCCAGAAAGTCCATGTGTTGCTGAAAAGTTTTCCTTGCACTATCAAGAACTCACATCAAATTAATTTCATCGTTGGTTGCGATGCAAATTTTGAACACACTCAAGCTGTTGCAAGTTCAGCACCTTCGTACGCAGTAAATACTATACAATTTTAAGGGCAAGCCTCAACTATCCCACGAGTATGCTTGTATAAACATTCTCAAACCTCATTCTATCTGGTGCAAATTTTCGAAAAACTTTGCAGAGTGCTGAGCACTGAGCTTTTTTTGGATCCAATATAAACTGATATGCACGACTTTATAACGATCTTAGCCAGCTATGAAAGCTCGGCAATGACCCCTTTACTTACCCCCTTCTCCTTGCTACGCAGCAGAAACAAGCGGTCGATGAAGCTGCTGAAAAACTTCATGGAGCGGCCATCCATAAATCCCATATCCAGTTTTATTAGCAGCTTCTTTGTGAATGGTAATAGCACTGAAAAGTAATTAGTAGTGTGACGAATTATCTCAATATAGGTATACATTTACACATATACGCCACGACGGCTGGGGTTATATCCCTATAGGGCAGCCCTTGAGATCTGTGTTTAACTGACTGAATATCGTAGGCCTGAATATATCAATAATATTTAGTATCCACGAAATACGTCGCGATACAGCAAGATTAAATGTTTATTTTGAAATGCAAATGAAGGACTCACATGAAATCCAGAAGGACGGTTTCTTCAGGCTGATTGAGTCGAATAAGCGACGCGCGTTCTTAATCAGGTCGTTTTGATCGCCCTCCTTACTCGAATTGACCTCGATGCTGAACTGAGTACGCGCAATCACATCCATTGTGTGTGTAGTAGCCACAAACTCTGCAACAGAGAAGCAAAATATTGCAAGCATATATGTACGAGTAAGTGGAGCAGTTTGGGGGTAAGTTGGCCCCGAACCCGAGAAAAAACCTGAACCCCTCCAATCTGAGAAAAATACCGTAATTTCCTTTCAAAAACGACCATAATTTTAAAAATTAGCATGAGGCAACAAAAATTTTCAGAATTTTGACTGATTATGAAAACATATGACGCAAATTTTGTTATGCAAATTTTTCCTGGACGCTCCCAACTTTCACCACCTGTTACACATATTGTTACTAGGACAAAAGAAAGTGAAATCCACAAAAGTGTGAGCACTGGACATTCTTAGTGGGAGATTAGCCTCCCAAATATGACTAATAATCCTGTTCTATTGTCACTTTTTGGGTCATGTCACTTAATAGAGGTTGCACGGTATTCTACTTCAGACGATGAAGGAATAAACTCACGCCTTCACTTCGAGCTCTTTGTTGTCGTTCAAGCAGCATTGAAATTGGTCAGCAAACTCCGTAGCACACGCTTGAATCAGTGGTACAATCTAAAAACCAACCTTTTGTGAAAAAACGTAACTACTTTCTCTAAAAAATGTCTCAAAAATATAATTCCGTCTATCATGTGTTATCGAGCAAGTGATATTATGCGCTATTTGTGCTTAACGAGCACAGATAAATATTTTATATCTATTACTTTGAATTCTTTGCACATTTTGTGCAAAAAGCCGGCTTTGAAATAGGTCGCAATTTTTCACTTTTTGATATCGAAAAATAGTATAACCAGTTGCATAATTCGAGAATTGGTTTATTACAATTGTAAGGCCCAAAAACGAATATTAATTCTAATCGAGGTTCCCACAATGTATCGATGCGAACAGCGGTAAATTTAAATTTTCATTTCTTACCAATTTCCTTGTTTATTTATACCCCTTCAGTGGAGCCCTTTCCCATTCACCAGGTTAACACCCCCATCTCCTAGTTTTCTTGCTTTCGTCGCACCTACATAGTACCTTTCATCGAAGGATAAGCAAAAAAACGTCACCAACCGATGAATTTAAATTCTTCATTTTTTTACCCATTTCCTTATTTATATATTTGATAATCCCCCTGACATTCTTGTTTTCATCGCACCTTCTTCATTTTCGCAGAGCTAAATGTCGGCGACATCACATTGCGAATTCCCTTCCATTCTGCATCTTCGATCATTGTCAGTGCCTTGCTGAACTCTTTGTTGACAGCAAAAGCAGCCTGAAACTGTTTACGCTGATGTTCAAAGTTCGTAGCGATTGTAATCAGGCGGGTGCGTAGCTATTAGGCGCGTCAAAAACGGTAACAGTTGAGTCCATATCACAAACCATTTCAAAACATCGCTCAAGGACTGTATACGCATTTGCATAGAGTATCAAATACAACTGTGAACAAATATGTGCCATCTATATATACAATGCTTATAAATATGTGCATAAACCATCTCAAATGAATAATATTTGGAATAGACTCAGCTGTCATGGTTGATGATGCCCCTAATAGAATATTTCACAAAATGCTGTTGTCAAAACTTTTTAATTATAATTGCGGGAAGTGCGGTGACAGATCAGTTGTTACGTCATTCAGTGACTGATTCGCCCATTTTGACGTGCGCAGGAAATATTCGTCGTGCGAACGTCACAATTGACTAATCACCGCACTACTCCACAATTGTAACTACAAAAGTTATTTGCCTGATTATGGTAATGTTGACCCTGACTATGAAACTTCCCATACTAGTAAAGACGATCCGTCTGTGTGTGTGCGTGTGGATACTTTTGGTTCCACCAGAAGAAGGTGATTACGAGCCTCCATTCGGCCAGGGTTGGATGCATAGAGGGTAGTGTAGCCCGACAGTACCATTTTCGCGCGGGTCCTTACGCGGGAATTTAAATTTACAAAAAGATGAGTGTGCATTTTTTGAAGTGCTCTATTCGTTCCAAACAAAGGGATCTCGGGACACCGCTGGACCAGGGTGGGACACATTAGGGTAAGTGCTACTGTATCGTATCACTTTCGTCGCGGGATCTTAAGCGGGAAATCAAATCTGTACAAAGATACATATGTGCATTTGATAACATTTGAATTGGCGCCAACGAAACTTAGCAACTGGATGATGCAAGTTCATATAACAGTTGCCGAAGGTGCCCCAGGGGTAGTATAACTGACCTACGTGGTTTTCGTCTCGGGATCTTAAGCGGGTTATCAAATTTCCAGGAACGCGCACTATGTATTGCTTTTAAACTGGCACCAATGCCCGATTGGCTGCCAACGTTACTATAATGGACTACAGTATGTTACTTGCAAGCAATCGCTCCAGGACCCTGAATGGTTCAAACTTAAAAATAGTGGCTACGGTACCCCCACCCACAGGAAATCTCTGTAGGACCCAAATAGGTTCAAATATATAAATGGACGGTTATGGATCGCAAACTACAGGAAACCATTGCAGACTCAAATAGCGTCACAATTCCGCTCCCTAAGTTTGACATTGGCGGCGCTCTCCCCCCTCCTCACTGATTGGGATACGAGGCGCGTAGCGCCGAGGACTCACGGCGCAGTGGCGACGCGAAGTATCGCGGCGCTTCAGCGCCGCGAACTTCGCTTGTATTCCTGAACCCCCAACTTTCGACACCTGTTACATGTATGGCCCCTCGTGACCAATAACGCCGAAGTAGATTACAGTGATAAATTCTTCGCTCTGAAAGTATAATGCACTCGCCTTTCTGTGATTCACGAAGTTTGAAAATTCTTTGATGCCAACTTCTCGTACTAGATTAGGATCGCAGATAACCCATACCGGTGTCGTTGCCTGCATCTCACTGTAAATTTCATTGTACATTTTTGCACCAAGAGCACATCCATGAGCACAAATTTGACATGGATGGTGTAGACTGCTACACAGTTTTTATTTTCTTTTTCAATACAGTAGCTGTGAACGGGACGGAACAAAATAGCCCTTCAAGCGCGAAATAATAAATTTGTGAATAGAAGCGTATAAAATCAGTGTCTGACTAAAGACCCCTTTAAGTAGTAGAAAATTACTTCACATGCATGCATATTGTATGAAATACAGAATATTTACCCATATACGCGACCGTATTTCTTGATTCGTTCCAGGTCCATTGTGAATCCGTGAGCAAAAAAATCTTTCATATTTCCGATAAAGGGTATTGCTCCTTCGACATATGGAACGCCTTTTTTCTTGAAGTAGTCATGCCGTTTCGTTCCTCGACTGAGAAATCGAAATTTACTTTTGACAAAAACAAAATTTTCAAATGCATTAAGCGGTCGTAAGCACAATTAGTTCGCAACGTTAGCAGTCACAAACGTAACTACTCGTAATACAATAATTCATTTTAAGCAACTCACTTGTAGAGGAAAGCCAAGAGCAAGATAACGCTGGTAATGATGGTGGCAGGCCAGCCTACCAAATCGGCTGCATATGAGAATGGGTTCGGAAACATTTTGCTGCAACCGCACGCCTTTCAGTTCGTCGAGCAATCACTGCGGTGGGAATAGGAGCGCGTCGACCCGTTCGTCTCTCGTACACACTTTTATACCTCACTTTCATCACAACACGACACTACGGACTAGAATGACATCACGTAAAACGCCGCACTGTATGCAGTTCGTCCGCGCTTTATAACGTCGCACCAGCGCGGCGATTGCGAAAAACTAGATTGACGAAATATGCAAGCAGCAATCTGACTATAAACTAGAGGTGATCGTGTGGTTACCATCGGCGTATGTTGACTCGACGATGATCGATTGCTGACTCGGGCGCTATTAAACCAGGGCCCTATTTCACTAAAGCACAGGACACAGCACGCAGCACGCAAAGCATAGTAATCGATAATTTATTGATCACCATGTTTTGTGTGCTGCGCGCTGTTTCATGTTAGTGAAATAGGCCCCAGTTGCGCTGGCGAGCACAAGCATGGAAGAGTGTTTGCAAACGGTGATATCGATGCGATTCCGATAATCTAGACAATTTTGTGGATATTTCATGATTTCCGCGATTTGAAGTTTGAAAATGTCGCTCAATGTTGTCAAAGAAATAAAATAAGTGAAGAAAAAAATTTGCATTACACCAGGAGACGTTTCCCAATCAATTTGAATTTTCAGCTGTGTTTAGGTTCGGGTCAGAGGCATATTTATACTACATTTCTTATGGGATAACATGTTGTGCAAGTCTTGTCCGTCTGAGCAAGGAAAGTACGGTAGGCACTTTTCGGTCGCACTATGCTTGATTCATCAGATAAAAATTTGCATAAAACTAGCAGACCTAGGCAAGTCTTGTCCGTCCGAGCGAAATACGGTAGACACTTGTCGGCTGCACTCAGTGCCGGATTATAGGTGAAGCTAAGGAAGCTAAAGCTTCGGACCCCCGGTCAAAAGAGGCCCCCGAAATTTGGTGACCTAAAAAAGGTCGCTGAAACGGGGCGGAAATTTTTTTTACTATAGGGGTCCCATGTCCTGTTCAGCTTCGGGCCTCAGACCCCTTTAATCCGGCCCTGGCTGCATTATACAACCTCATCGTCGCCCCACCAGTGCAGAACATACAACAACCATCAGCAGTACTGTAAAATTCGACGTTCGAATGAGCACAAAAGCGTTAACAACGGTTGCTAGTGATCAGTGTGGGTGATTGACAACTCACGCAGTCAGTCATCAGCGTCAATAGACTAACAAAGTTAATAGACGAGAGCGAAGTGGACGGGGATCGGGCAACTTAAAACGTACCCCGAGACTGGTCTCGGTCTCGTTACAGGTCTAAAAATATACCCCCACGAGTTAACATCTGAATATTCTCAAATATCGTTTTACCTCGCGCAAATTCTGAAAAATCCGATGCAGTGTTGGACACTGGGCACTATTCGGGTCTCATGCGGACTGGCGGGCACGACTTCAACGACTTGCGCAGGTATATTGACAACCGCTTCCGTAGCGTGATGTCACATCTATTATGGCCCTATTACATCCGACTGCGGCTCTTTCATCTACTGTCCGTAACTGAGAGGTAGGCTTTTATTTTAGAATTCAGCGGTAATATACGTAAGAAACACATGTACAGGCCACATACCGCATTCTACGGTATAGTAGTACACGGGGTGACACTTTGTCACGAGTTGGGTCGATAAATGTGTCGTGAAAATGGTTATGGGTCGATATTTTGGTGAAGCGTCCGCCTAGCGACGGTCGTTAGGCGGACGCTTTATT
This sequence comes from Plectus exinocaudatus, assembly GCA_034698105.1. Lineage (NCBI taxonomy): Eukaryota > Metazoa > Nematoda > Chromadorea > Plectida > Plectidae > Plectus > Plectus exinocaudatus. Next base: position 11,970 of record JAQGAX010000953.1, read on the forward strand.
AGCAAAATATCAACACGAAACCGTTTACATTACACATCTAGGAATCTAACTCGTGGGAAAGTGTCACCGTGTATAATATTGCAATACTATTTCTGCATGTACTACTATACCCTAGAATACGGTATTTTAAATATGTAGCAAAACAATGGAATAGCATTCAACAGTCTTAATCACAGCATGCCAAGTAGCATATAGTACAAGTTTTCGAAAAAACATACCACGTATCAATCACATATGTGAGAATTGTTAATCGTCCCACAACACACCGGTCAACGAATGATAACAAAGATATCGTCGTAATTTCGGAGGAAGACCATCAATCGACTCAATCCATCGGCTGTCCAGGAATTCCGATGGTCTCACGTTTTCCCTGATAGTCCGGCGACAAAGATCTTGCAGAGATCGAATGCCATCCAAGTGTCTGAATTTCCCGCCAAGCACGTCACTCATCTCCGAGCAACACCTGGAATGTAATCAATTTTATTAAATCACATGAATCAATTTTTATTACTACAGTGAACATTGCTTATAGCGGTCCATGGGGGATCGGCGAATTTTGACCGGTATAAACGATTTTATTAAGCGTGGTAGCATAACCTTCCGGACCGGGCAATCTTGACCGGTATAAACAATTTATCGTTATAATCGATACCGCTATGAACAATGTTCCCTTAACCAATCAAACAATTGTTATTATTAAATCGATCAATCAGTTTTACTTAAAGAAACTGTTGGCAATCAATTTTGCAAGCACTGACTTAGAGAAAAATGGCACTCGGTGTCGGAATTTGCGGTATCTTGCTCACTAGAGGATCAGCATTGTCCAAATATGGGTGTCCCGGTCTCCATAAGGAAGTTATTATTGCAAACGAATACTAGCCTGGGTAAGTAACAGCTTGATGTCCAGAAATCAACAAGAAGGACGATCAGGGCGCAGCAGTCGCCGACGTAGTCGAGATTCTTCACTTCTTGCAGCAGACTGTAGCCACCGACATTGCGACACGAACACCAGAATTCCAGATTTGGCTTTAGGCCGCATTTCAGCAGTGTAATCAGTTGGTGGCGATTCTCAGAGCCGAGTATTGCCAAT
>JAQGAX010000954.1:0-13055 GCA_034698105.1 Plectus exinocaudatus
CGCTACGGTACTTCGTGTCGGGATTCCGGCGCGAATTCAAAAAAACGTCAAAAAAATTTTCCCGGCCGGGGGGGTCCGACCCCTGGCTGGAGGGGGGGGGGTGACCCCCTGGACCCCCCGGTTACAGGTATGAATGAAAATCTGATTCAATGGGTTGGCAACACAATGACTATGGCTGCTACATTGCAACGGACGAACCATTTATGCTTGTGAGCCAGCGGGTTTGGAATCTTTTCAGAAGATGATAACTTACAAATGTAATTCTGGTAAAAATTTCAAAGGTTCTTACTTTGAAAGCGTTTGTTAATACTAGTGCTGTTTTCGTCTCTGGTCGAGTACTGAAAAATTATTGTGAAGTGTTCGTAATGTAATATGAATGGTTTCGTTTGATTTCCATGACGCATCTCGTAGCCTATGCTTGGTACCTTGCTGTGTGGTGAAGTGTTCACAATTAAGACCATCCAGGCGCGACTCGGATAAATATGATTCAGATGGTTGTATATTTTCTCTTTAATCTGAAATCCGGATATAATAGATCCATACTGTACGATAGCTGAAGGAAGGGAAAGTTGCCTGGTGCCGCGCCGGATATCGAAACATGAGGACAGTGATTTGCGCTGACCCGAAGAACTGTGGGGGTTGTGATCAAGTGGAGTGTGCATTCTGCGCACGCACTGCATGGGGTAAAATCCAAAAGAGACGGACATTGTTCCCTCTGCCCATCTAGCGCCGCGCCTGAGAGTTACTGTACTCAGGCCCGGACTAAGAAATTGACGGCTGGTAGCACCGACCTGAGGCTAAATATTGTAGGGGGACCTTTATCATTTTTGTCGATTTCTTAAATTGAGTAGAGTGCCTTTAGGCGCGTGGCTCCTCTGCCTTAACTGTAATCCGGCGCTGACTGTAGTATGTTCTGTGTGCCCACCTACTTCACAACACAGTTGGTTTACGAACCCTCTTCACAATTTGGACCCCTGGTGGTAGAGTGCACATCTAAGGTTCGGTTCACAATTAAGCAGCCCACTGAATCGTATAAAATTCTCCCGCATAATGCTGCATTTCATACTCAGTCACGCAGTTGTGCTTTTTAGAGCAGTCCCACTTTGCAACATTGGTTGGTAAGATTGAATGATGAGACGTAACAAAGCTATTAATATACAAACCACCGAAGAATTGAATACTTTAAATGTAACCAACTTACTTCGCCACTTGGAAGGTATGCAAACTTGTTGGCAACATACTTAACATCTTCATCAACAGATGCATCGAAGTTGTTCAACAAGATTCCGTGAGCAAACCAGTATTGCTCAATTAGCTTTCCCATAGTATCATTTATTGATTGTTCTTCTTGGTAGCGCGAGAGACTCGATTCATCTGGATATAATTGCCGGCGGCATTGAATCGCGTGTTCACGACAAATTTCCGTATGATTGAGAATATCTATGCCGATTGTGGTGAAAAACTCGTCCAAATAGCTAGTTGCTTTGATCAAATCGATGAACAAAGGGTGTATGGGTTGAAAGGCCAAATATTGTATATCTCTCAGTGCCTTCAGCGGTCCACCGTGCAGCTTGCAGGCTTCTATCCATGCGTCGTGGTTCGACTTCTCACTAACATTTCTAAATTTGAGATATCTATTTCATTTGTCGTGCAATGGTAGAGGTAGTACAAGTTTCCTGCCTTGGGGTCTGTTGCACTCCTATGGGTCTGTAAGGGTCTGAAGATTGCGAAAAGATCCTGAAAGAAATTTTATCCTCTCGCAGTGCGCAATAGTACTAGATGCCTTGTCCTTATTAGATAGGTCACTAATCAGACAGATTGCGAAAATAAGGTCACCAAGGTGCGGATCATAGTGGTGCTGGGTACCCTAAGGCTATCACTAGGAAGCCGGTTTGGCCGTCAGCGCCGAAGGTGATCGATCATATATTTTTGTTTCGTGTGCAATGAAATGCTTTTGTATTTTTTTAGGCGGCTGTTAAAACTAGTTTCGCTGGAAATAATAGCAACTACTTGAAGGCAGTTCTGAGGCTACATCCTCATCAGTCTCACCTGTGATCCGCCCAGACATGAGCACGGGTTTGGCCGTAGGGGGTATGGAGGGTATTCTGGGGGTATATACCCCATACCCCCCGTGCACATGTCTGGATCCGCCCCTGTGCAATACCCCTGTAATATTTTCACGTGGTATATGTTCCTCACCATTGCAATAGCTAGCTTACAACTCTGCTGACCTGAATTTTTTTTCGTGTTGTTGCGCCCAGTGGCACGTCGTGAAGGGTATTGTTAGTTTATCAATAACATTTCTTAAGATAATGCTTCTGTGTCTTTCCGCATTCTTGAATTCGGCCTCGTTTTCACCCTCGCGGATGTAGTTGTAAATGGACTTCAGGCATATCAATTCGTCCTCGACTGCTTTAGACGAGCTCAACACATCCGCTATTAGCTCTCCAAAAGCAGGCTGCAACATATGTACATATGTAATAAGCTTATTTAATTGATGCAAAATATTTTTATTATCGCCTGGCCTCAATGTCAACTTTGTTCGTGGTGCAATGATCACGTCTGATGTCAGAAGAGACACGATAGCCCTGCATGCAGATGTCCTCAAAACTGAGTAATAAAATTATTCTGATAATAACCACTGTCACAGGAGATGGGAATGCAGATCATTGACTTGGCGCCCTTCTATATTCCGACGCCATACTAGGCGCAGTATTACAATTAAGTTTCTAACTGCATTAGCAAGTTTTCAGTTGTGTCCAAAAAATATTTCGTTAGTTATTTAGTTAGTTAAAACACAAAAATTAGTCGCTTAGTATTAAGTTTTAAAATAATTCAGTTCCTTCGTCAATAACTGAGTTTTTAACTACTGTATGTTAAAAAAACTTTGAAATTTAGTTGCAACACAGCTAGGTAGTGCATCATAAACAGGGCTGGCTTTCAAGTAAAGGACGAAATTTTAAGGGCAGCGTTAATCCACCATAAGCGAAATTTTTTGCGATTTTGAACTCCGCAAGCAAATATTGAGATTACAGGCCCCTTCGAATATATTGACTATTGACATTTGCTCGCATCACCCACGGTGAAGGTCACGCCGAACGCGTCTATTGCGAGACATAACTGTCCGCAGTGCTGGACAGACACAGTGCTGTCTTCAGTCCCGGCCTCGGCTGCTGTAATAAAGCCAAAGCACGGCTACATCTGCGGCCAGACGCAATTCCGCGCTTCTTCAAGTCGCGGCCAGTCCCATTCGCTCAACAGCAGCCTACCAAGGAAGAGCTGCAGCGAAATGTCGACATGGGCCTCCGGGAGAATATAGACTTCAACAAGAGAGGCTACGCCACTCCCACTGTTGTCGTCGCAAAACCGAATGGGAATGTACGCGTCTGTGGCGACTTCAAGGTCACCGTCAATCAACAGATCCATGTGGATGAACACACACTCCCCACAATTGAAGACTTTTTTGCCAAGATGAATGGAGGCGAAAAATTCTCAAATCTGGATCTCGCTGACGCGTATCTCCAAGTGGAATTGGAAGAAGACTGCAAAGACCTTCTCGCATTCAACACACCATTCGGCCTCTACCGCTACAATCGCATGCTGCTATCCTGCTATCCGTTTGCAAATTTATGCTTGCAATGCCGAGCAGGAGCCAATCAAACCCTTTAACTTAATTTTTGACCACCCTGTATATCTTCTCAGTCCATCAGGACATTCTGGAGCATGGTCCCCTGCGTGTTGCAGACGTCGCTTTGGCTACCAAACAGTGCCCCGCACTTCGCCAGGTCATCCACTTCATGAAATCTGGCTGGCCACCCAAGCTACCTGACGGTTCTGACACAGACATTGTCAGTCTGTCCCTGCAGCACAATGACCTCTCCATCCATAATGGCATCCTCCTTCGCAATCATCAGATTGTCATTCCGAAGTCTCTTCGCTCGCGGCTCCTGCGCCTGCTACGCGTTTCTCATCTGGGCACGGTCAAGACAAAATATGCCCGCGCTTACGTCTGGTGGCCTCAGATGGATTCAGACATTCACGTCATGATAAAGAGCTGTCGCAGTTGCGCCCTCGTCGCTCCTCGGCCGCAGACGGACTTTCAGCCCTGGCCGGTGCGCGTGCACGTGGATTTCGCGGGTCCCTTTTAGGGGGAGAAGTGGCTCCTCACTATCGATGCCAAAACAAAATTTGCCTTTGCTGAACCAATGGGTTCTATTACAACGGCAGAGAAGACAATTCAAGTCCTGGAACGTATCTTTGATCTGTGTGGTCCCTGCACCACTAACGTCTCAGACAACGGTCCACCATTTAACAGCCGCGAAATGACTGCCTTCTATGAAAAATATGCTACCACCTAACTTCACCAGCCTATCATCCGCAAAGCAACGGCCTCTGTGAGCGCTTTGTGCGTTCTTTCAAAGAAGATATGCTGAAATTGCAACATGATGGCATAACAAGCAAAATGAAGGCACTGTGAATATTCCTGCGTTCCTACCGCTGGACCCCGCATTCCACTACAGGCGTCGCTCCTGCTCAGATGATGTTCAACCTACCAATTCGCACTGAGTTAGCAGCATTACTACAACCAATACCCAAGGAACAAGCAACCAATTTCAAAAAGAAACATTACCACTTTGGACAAACTGTCTGGGTAAACATCGCCATCCCTGTCTACCGAGAAAATTGGCAAGCAGGATGGATTGAAAAGCAAATTGACAACGTTCTCTACCTGGTACAAATGGCAAATGGTTCTAGGCGCAAGACTCATCGAAATCAGCTACAGTTGCGCATACCAGGAGAAACAGAATTCATTGAAGATGGGTATTCACCTCCACAAGTCACCCCACAAACTGCTGAAATTATACCTGAATTCAATAGCGCACCACTTACTCCAGTTTCTGACGTCCCAGTCACCGACACTGCTGTGGACGTATTGGATGACATCATGAAATTCAGGAAAGGTCCGAGTCACCTGGGGAAAACATTGAGGTCGTACCGGACGCTCAAGCTGAAACGCACCGCTATCCGCTGCGCGACCGTCGTCCACCAGATCGCTTCATATCCTCAATGGCTCCTTCTCAGAAGAACTAGAAGAACAATTAAAGAGGGGGGTGTCGGCATTGCAGTCAATTGCGCACATGCCGATATGACAGAATGTGATCAATTACTAACAGATTCTTTCAAGGACGTAGTTTAATCCTTCAGACGAGGTTACGACCTTTTACATTTTTACCACAAAAAAGAGATCAATTCACAAGGTCCCTAGCAAGATCATGCATTCCTTCTCGCCCTATATAAATCATGAATGTTCTTTACTTGTGTGATTGGTTACCTCTGCACTACGTTTGTAGTTATCGTGTAAAACTTCCGAGTCCAAATCTCTACCCGCACAACAACTTACAACAACGACTTTGAAGAGCTTGCCGAAGCCGTCTCCCGTGTCTGCCAATTTGCCTTTTTCTTTCGGTTGGCACTCAACGAAATTGCATTGGCCAAGACGCGGTAAAAGGCAAATAGCGACGCCGACCGACCATCGCGCTAGCAGGAAGTGCATCTTTTTCGCTGATTGGATCACTGCAGCACGCCAAGATTTCTGACAGTAATTATTGATAATTAAAAATGGTTAGTATGTTCATGACTCTGAAGCAATGTACAAGATCGGGCAGCGAGGACTTCCAATGTTTAAATCGCTGCAGATTCGCTAAAACTTATCAGATCAAGCCTAAATTGGTACACGTATGCCTCAGAGTCTAACTTGGAAACATTTAAAATTTCAAGTTTATCAGTTACGGTCCCCAAATTTTATGCAAATTTTTGTCTGATGGATCATTTTTAGGGTGGGGCGTGTAAATTGGTGAGGTTTTGCTTGCCCATAACTTTCGTAAATGTGGACCAATTTTGACCAAATTTGAACACTAAATAAAGCACGCTTTGAAGTTGCTTTCTACCATGCTTTATCAATTATGTCATGAAATCTCTGAGAAATCGTGTATCTACAAAAAAGATTGACCTCAATCGGAGAAAAGAAGTCAAAAAGCGAACCCCAATTTTTCTGGAACTAACATTCGGAAGTGCGTAAAATATATATTTGTTGCATTATTTTTATTGTGTTAGCATTCATTTAAACTGAAGGGAATTGTGGTGAACTTTATTTGTTTGTTTGTTAGCAGCAGTGGTCGCTCGAGACCAGCCATATTTCGTGACTGTATCCTGCCCGTAGTGTACAAGCTTTCGGAACAAAAGTGAACCCCATTGCAGAATTTGATGCTCTTTCAAATGAAGGAACCTTGAATAGGAGCGAAACTCTGAGAAAATGTCGTATGATGGGGATACGTTTTGACTTCATTTCTCCTATTGAGGTCGATCTTTCTTGTAGTTACTCGATTTCCCAGAGATTTCATCACAGAATTTCATAAAACGTGGTAGAAAACAGCTCGGTATCCCAGTACTGTACTATTAGAAAACACGACACTATTGAAATACCAACTGCATCTTTACTTTTGTCCTAACATGCGACTACTAACTTCTAACCGTATAACAGGAGTAAAGGAACAGGTCCACGGCTAACTCGTGCACAAATAGCTGGTGGTGGTATGCAAAAAAACCGCGTGCTAAACATCTATCAACTAGGTTTACTGCACGCTAATGTCGGTCACTATCGTATTTCTTCTGGTAGATAGTGAATAGCAGGACGAACGGGCTGTTAGGGTTACGGTAGGTACGGTAGGTGTGTAGAACAAAACGTAGAGAGGGAAAGTTTACTAGCGACACGACTATATCCGACAAGCATAAACCGAGAAAATCAGTTAGACACGAGATTGTAAAGGGCACATTACACACACCAGGTTGCTCGAATATCGCTAACATAAACAAATGCGCAAGCGGGTAAGGTAATACCATACATAGTCAGAGGTTATGAACTATTACGAAACAAAGATTATCAAACAGTCGGCTGATGCCCGACACTAATGCGGCTGTTTAAACCGCGCGCAAAACATTTATCCTCTAGGATTCTCTATTGCTTTCGCGACACTTCAAGGGCCAGTTAGTATCATCATCAGCGGGCTGCTACTGAATGAAAAACATTGAGACCACTAAACAAGCAAGAAGTACAATCAGGGTAGTTGCGATTGAAGAGATGAAAATGAAATGAATCGGCTTTCCAACCTTTCCAATGTTTGCAACGCAATATTGGCATTTCAAGCGTTCGCTTTTAATACGACGCTCACGCATAATTGACAGCAATGCAAATTTGTATTCTGCTTGGGTTACCAATCGAAGAGCGCTCGTAATTCATGTTATGTATCTAAACTATCTATCTTTGAGTGGTCAGAGAATCGCTTGCTTCATTATCGGGCGTACAGTACGACATTCTGGTGTTTCACCCCTTAAGGAGGTGAGCATTTTAGATGTACAGTGGCGTTCCAAATATGTATAAACCTAAATTTTTTCATAAACCTAAAAAAATCGTACTTTGATGCCGTTTTGTTCAAAAGCTCAATTGAAAGTTGTGTTGGGGTGCTTGCGCTAGTCCCCAGCACTTTTCTCATAGCCATTCCAAGCTCTTTATGTTTCTATGAGTAAACCATAACATTTAACTCCTTTGAGGTCAAGCAATCCCTTCACTACTCGGGTGCGCTTTCGGTGCCGGTATTGAAACAAAAAGGAATGGGTCGAGTCTGTCGCAAAAGAACTCCGCGGCCTACGTTGCCAATAAAACACAAGTAGCTCATAAATACGGTGTGCTTTATCCGTGTTAATTCCTCGCTAAGTTGAATGTAGTAATAGGAAATAGTTTCATTTTTGTAGCAAAATGTTGCACAAATGCAATATTTGCAACATTTATTTGGTTAATTTATCTTTTCAGTTCGCAGGTCTTCTTCTCCTTTTGAATATATTGGCTTTCTCATGTATTTCAATACATTTTAACGATCTCACCAAACAAATTTCTTTCCGCAGCGTCTGGGCGCTGAAAGAAAAAGGCGAAAACAGAGCGCGGAACACAACACGTGCCGCTACAGACCAGAGGTGGCCAAGGTCCGGCGGTCGATACCCCCAAAGCACTTTTGGCTCGTAGGTATCAGGGTGCTCTGGGGGTATATACACCCAATACCCCAGTGGCCACGTCTGCTACAAACGTCAAAGGTGCATTGTGATCAGCGCAAAATGAACTCGCCCCAGCTTTGAAGAAATTCGGTTGCGTTTTGGAGTACCGTTTGCCTTGAGACCGCTCAACAAGTTCGTTAAGAGCAATAACAAGTAACGACTGGAGACCGTAGCTCTATCAGCGCCCAGTTTAATCTATCTTCGCACGAAATTGCACTTATATACACTGGTGGCAAAAAGTCTGAGACCACGTGTAGTATTTTTCATTTTGATTTAAAATCTCATTTACGAAGCATCGCTAAGGCTGGTTGCTAGTCGCAAATTGAAGGTAATAACTTGATACTCGAAACTTGACACTAGGTAGGTGACTTGATGCTTGACATATGACAGTTTGATACAATTAATTTGTTACGCTACATTTCGCCGTGGCAAAAAGTCTGAGACCGAAAGATCTAAATCGCAATAAACGCAAAATTAACGAACAAATTGCGCCCAAATATCACAGGCAACATAAAAATAGTTCAATAGTGCGTGAGGTAACCGAAACAGTTGATCTCAGCAGCGCAATGACGGAGTGAAGAATCTACCAATTTAGCACACACAGTACAGGGATTTGGGGTGTTGGGATCCTTGTCATGTTGGAAAATTCAGAACAGGGTCAGATTGCCCTCGAAGTGCGGAAGCAAGATGTCCTACAAGATGTGTTTGATAGCCGTTGATGTCCAACACTCCTTCAATATGATTATGGGGATCCAGAGGTGGGCACGGTGGGTCGGCCAAGAGGGGGGATGGACCAAATTTAGGGAGGGGATCATCCCCCCCCTAAAAATTTTCTTGACGCTTAGAGGGGGGATGGGGGTAAAAAAAATTTTCGCTGCATTATGGTTGGCGACCTAAAAAAAAAAGGTCACCAGATTTCCAGCCGGCCATAAACACTATACTCCCCCTTCTGCGTTAAAAAATTCTCATCCCCCCTAAACTTCGACACCCTCGGGTATGGAGCCTCTTAGGGGGGGACATACCCCCCAATCCCCCCCAGCGCCCACGTCTGTGGGGATCGATACTTTTTCTCCATCACAGGGCCGCCCTGTGATGGAGAAAAAGTATCGATCCCCATGAAAAATGAATGAAAAATAGTACACGCGGTCTCAGACTTTTTGCCACCAGTGTATCAATCGAAACCGCCTAAGCGGAGATGAAAGCTACAGTAACACCTGCTCAATTACATCGTCACGAAAGTAATTATCAGAATTCATTTTTCATTTCATTTGCGCAGCGCTGCAGTCACGTCTGTCCTACAAATGAACTGGATGCCGAGGAAAACGAGGGGGTGGAAGAGGCCGAGATAATCTTTCGCTAATGCGATTTGAGCGCCAGGCTAGCTGAGCCTCATATGTTCCGCAAAAAAAGCGTATAAATGTTAACTTTGGCCTGCAATCATACACGCCTGCTCTTGACACACGTCGAGAACATATTCGGCATTTAATTCAACTTTGAATCATGCAAAAGGGACCGCGCATCTTTTGAAAATGGGCGGCAGTTCACCATCTCTCAGAAACATACCTGTAACGGGTGTCCGAGACCAGGGGGGTCTTGGCCTTCTTGGGGGGGGGGGGGTACCTTCGGCGCGAATTCAAAAAAATCGCCAAAAATTTTTTCGCCACTACGTGGTGAAATTGTTTTCTGGACTTTCTCGACACAAAGCGCACAACACATAAAGTGCAATTCTCCGACAAGCGTAGGTCTTCGCCTAATGCTCAACACGTCATCGGTGTCCAATGGGCCTTCTTTGCACGAGTTCTTCTGTACTATCTATGCCACGTCTGTCTGCTCATTACGCGAAATTGGCAAAAACGGGGCGCACTCAAAAGACGAGACGGCTGGATCTCCAGAAATTGGAACAATCACTCGAAATAAGTGACAACTGCGCGATCGATCTGAAGGAGGGCCGCGTTCGACGGTTTTCGCTGTCGTGCAGGAAGCAAAATGGCCACAATGAGCAGAGCCATTCAATTTTCACGAATGCTCGTTCCACTACTGATGCGTGAGGCTGAATACGTTTGACGGAGTCTCCTTTTTCATAGGCGAAACGCAAGATGTGAGCCAAGGATCATTTTCGCGAAACACGTGGGGATATAGAATATATAGTTAGCAAATTAATCGTTGTGTGAACGCAAAAGTGAACTTCGAAACACTTGAATTGGTTGCGGAGAGCAAAATTTGTTGTCTGTTCGTAAGCTGGATATCGATAAAGACTACATACGTACAAGAGATAGGCACCGTTTGGCGACAAGGGGGGGGGGGTTCGCGTGACCTCCCCATTCCACATCCTGCAATATTTTCCCCCTCCGACCAGAACTATAAATCCTTAAATTTCGTTTCTCATCACAAGAATCACATCTGCTCACAATAAAAGCGACAATGCCCAACGAGAAGCGAAATAAAACTGCTGCATACATTATTTCATACTGACAGACTGTAGAAAATTTAGTCACGCAGAACAGAGGTCGCTCTTTCAAAAACAAAAAAATTGCATATAACGATTATCGCCCTCAGTGACAACGTTGCGGGGTACGACGGTCTACGTTTTGTACAAAGCAGAAAACTTTAATCATCAATTTCCATAAGGTTCAGTAGGTTCGTTACAAACGAGTTTTGGTGCACGGAAAACCCAAAATTTTACAAATATCTAACACGAATAGGTCGTTGATGCCGATCTATTCAAAAGCTCAAAGGAAAGTTGTGTTGGGGTGGTTATGCTGATCCCCAGCATATTTCTCATAGCCATTCCAAGCTCTTTATGTTTCCAAGCGTAAACCATAACATTTAAACTTGAATTTAAGCCAATACCAATGGCCACGATTGGAGTAAGTTTTCCTAATAGTACTCCATCAGCGCCCAACAGAGACGCTGAGATAACGACGAAATTCGGCAGACACCAACACAAACCGTAAACAATTAGTACAATACGGATTGTCTTGAAAACTGCTCTTTGCATTACTAATTCCCGATTAAAGCGCTCACCATCAACAACCTTCAGCTTGTTAGTCATTATGCGAGAAGTCGACACATAGCAGACAAAAACAATTATCGCAACTACTAGTGAAAATAAATACCAATATCGAATAAAATGGCGACTTAGAACACTTCCCGCTTGACATATTGATGGATGATCATTTAGATTGATGCCCACAAAGATGAACCCTGTAGCAATAAGCGAATAGATTACGGTAACTGAGAGAGCCAAAGAAAATCTCTGAACGCGGTCTTGAGCGGAATACAGTATCGGATCTTTAACAGCTTTCAATCGATCCAGCGCAACGAATATGGTGGCGATTTGACTCATTTGAATGCCGGATAAACCGAAGTATTGAATGATGAGACAGTCTTTGTAAGTGTAATTGTGCCAGCCAATAATTTGAAACCCCAGAGTCACGCTTGAACCGAAAAACAAGGCAGACCCTTAAAAGAAAATTCTTCTAATAAAGGAATTATTGACATACGGTAAGTATACCGGTTTTGCAAATCTTGCAAAAATAGCATGCATGATGTGACACTCAGTTTACATCAACTGTCTGATAGCTTCTTCGGGAATATTGTTGGAAAACGGTAGAGGCACCTTTTATCGAAAGCAAAGCTTGTCGAGCAATCATAAATTAACGCAATACAATACCTCATTACGGCGTGTTCTCGAAAATAAATCCCGAGCTTATTATTGAAAATTGTCAATTTCTGGCCATCACTTTGGGAAATTACCGAAAATAGAGGGAATCAGGCTTTTTCGTGCCGAAATTCAAATTTTCAAAATTTAAATTTCCGCTATTTTTTTCTTGATTATTTTAATGTTCAGCCGCTTTCCAGGTGGTTCAGTTTTTTCTCGGGTTGAAGGCTCGTGTACCCCGAGAATCTCGCCAGTTATATGTATCACGACGATACGCAATTAGAATATGATTTTAGGTAGATTGAAAACTTCACCTGTCCAAAAATCGGCGAATGCGAGAACACCAATGAGTAAATTGTATAAGTTTGCTCGTATTTTCGTATTCTTGCTGATAACGTATAATATAAATCCATTACCAATCAAAGCGAAAAAGCCGAAAATAATGCGGCTAACATTGACCAGTAAAGTTAGAGAATAGGATTGAGCAGCATAAGGGTGAAAATTGTTGCTGTTGTTCATGCTGAAAAAAGTAAAAATGAATTAGTGTTGAACAGGAAGAAAAAACGGAGATCGTAGGCAACGTTCGTAGGCAATACCCACCCCCATATAAGCAACACCCACGATTGAGTACAATATATACAGTATGCTTTATGCGCGCTTGGCGCCCCGCAGACGCTCCAAGTTTTGAATGCAGTGATAGTGAAGCAATTTCATTGCTTCACCAAAATGTTCTTCTCATTCGTTTCGCTGCTTTATCAATTTACTTCTCATTTCTCTCTGTACATATATTTTTGCTTCTCTATGTAACTATTATTACAATTTTACCAAAAAATTTCTTTCAGAGGCGTTTTACGCTTAAATGAAGGGGTTAAAACATAAAATGAACTCATGTTATTGCTTTGAAGATACCCCCGGTAACGGACGTGTGAAGTGTAAGCGTTTGTTCTAACCTTGATGGCTAAAACACGGTTCTCTCAACATGCACGTAAGAAGAAATGACAATGGATAACTAGTGGCTGAAGCCCTGCCAGACTCCAGTTTGATCCTCCCACCATGTGGCACTTATTAATGGATCGAAATAGCCGACGCGAAATTGAATACTGCAGCAGCACCTATGCAATTAAATCGCCGCGAAAGAAATTATTGGACTTAATTCCTCATTCCGTCTGCGCAGTGCCGCCGTCACATCAATCAGCCGTGCAAATGAAACGGATGTCGAGGAAAAGCGAAGGGGTGGACGAGGCCGGAATAAGCTTCCGCTAATGCGATTTGAGGGACAGGCTAGCTT
>JAQGAX010000955.1:0-13051 GCA_034698105.1 Plectus exinocaudatus
AGTATCCGAGGCCAGGGAGGGTCTGGACCTTCTCGGAGGGGGGAAGGACGTTAGGCCAGGAAAGTCCGACCCCCCCCCCCTAGACCCCCCTGGTTACACCTTTGTTGAGGATCCAGCGGTTTGTCAACATTTGAGTTCATAAAACAAAGCGAAATGCTCGAAATTGGCAAATGTCAACGTTCGGTTGAGTGAGTTGAGCTCCCTCTTTCAGGGATCCGTCGGGATCACCTTGACGGACGCCTTGAAGGACGCTTTGAACAACGTCTTGAAGGGCGCCGACGAACCCTAATGCTAGGCTAAACCTCATTAAGATAAAAGTGGGACTCTGAGGGACGCCGAAATGTCAATTTTGTGGCGAGCCCCCGCCTGATTGCTTGAATAAGCTAAGGCGAAAATGGGCACGTGGAGTGCGTGAAATCGGGCACTCCGATACGGATGACGGTAATAACCATTAACCTCTGCATCTGTAAGCAGGATCGTGCCATCGTTAGAGCCATTGGAGCCATGGCTCCAGGGCGCAGGGCAGCGCGTAGTATAAAAGGGGGAGCCAAGGGGGCGCCGAAGGCGTTCGAGGGGGAGGGGAGGTGCCGAAAGGGTGTCGATGGGCGCCGTGGCTCCAGGGCGCTTTGACCCCATGGTACGGCCCTGTCTGTAGGATTATTGTTGACTTCGGTTTATTCAATAATATGCAACATTCAATATTCAATGGTTGAGGAGAAAAATTTAGTTATGGTGCGTTTGTTTTAGGTTCAAAACAAATATAGTGTTACGGACATCATCCTCGAAGGTCTCATCTGCGCACCGCTCGTCGTTTTAATGAATGTTATGACTGTCATCATCAGTATAAAGAATCGTCGTCAAGTGTCAAATTCAGATGGCGAAAATACCAGAGCAAGAAAAAAGGCGGAAATGCGACTGGCTGCCTTCGGTATAATAATAGCAGTGTCATACGTATCGAGTGTTGTGTTTATATCTCTGTGTGACATGGCGGCTACTGAAATATTACTTTTAGATCAGGACCAAATGACGAGTTGGTACTACATCTCATTTAATACATTTACTATGTGCAATCCGTATATTCTATTAATTTTAAGTACTGTAACGCGCACGGAGTTCTTTTTATAGTTTGCAGGAGAGCTGTGATGGAGGCAGCCAGCCACATTGGTTTCAGAAGAACGACAATTAATAGATCGATGCATTTGCAATCTATGTGAATTGGATTAAAGAGTTACTGTAATATAAACAATTTAACACGAAGCTTTTGAACGTACAAATGATTCTGATCATTGGAGTCAGCGTTTAAAACCATTTTATGAAGTTCAAAAACCAGAATCAGAGTTTGAATTTATTTTGTTGTCGCTATTACAATGTCACAAAGCACTGAGATTTTTGCTTGCCTATTATTGATTCAAATGGTCCAGTAGCAAGTGTGAGACTGCGTTGAGAATTATTATCGTTTCGCCTTTGGCTTTGCTTGTGACAGAAATTAAAAGGATGAGCTGCATCATGTATACTTAAATTTCTGGTGGTATTCGTGTCCGAATAAGTCAAAATGCTGAGTGGGCGCAAATGTTTCATTAGTCGATCTAATCATTTATCAATTGTTAGTTTATTTCGCTCATTCATGATTATTTTGGTGAGCAAGTGAGCGCAACAACAAATCGTCCGAACAGCAATATTATCAAAGTAAGCATGAAGGAGAAAGAAACACAAACTACTATCCGCTCCAATTCGGCGCACGCTTGCACACGAAAGCTCGATTCGACAATTCGCATCCCACATCATTCCAGTGACGTGACGATGGTTGGTCCGAATCGATCAAGAGTTCACCGCAATATTCATCACCGTTAGAGTTATCTGGTTGTCTTGCTGCCCAATTGGAATAATTTACTGCACTGCCATCAGACCAAATAAAATGCCGATCGTGCTTTATGTCAATCAGCCCAATAAATATTTGATTCCGTGACCATTTGCCCTCCTTGATATATTGTGAAACCAAATCTGAAACAAAGTGTTTGCTGGCATGTATTTTCTTGGTTTCATGTGTGAATACCTTTTAACAGAGCAGAGGTGTACACCGGCCTGCGGCTGGTGGAGGTGCAGTGGTCGATATCTGCGGGAGGGGTGCGCATCCGCTCTCCTACAGAGCCCTGACTCAGGGCTGGGTACAGGGGTCGTAAATTTTTTTTTTGTGACACCTAGACGCCAGAACGTGTCCAACTCTACCTTGAACTTCACCCTTCTTATCTTAAGTAAACCTTACAATTTTTCCCGAAATTATGTCGTGGAAACGTTTTTTACTCATCAAAAATTCTCGCCATAGTGACATACCCGACTCGGTATTTGGGCATCTACCCCCCAAACCCTCGCACGCAATTCTGCTTGTTCTCTTTCTTTTCACATTCTCTGCAATAAAAATGTTCTTTTCTAAGTTTGCTTCCCAACTTTAGCTTTCGAGTTAGGGATAACCCCATCAGCACCAGACTGAGGAAGAAACTTTCCCTTAGCCAGTGGGTCAGTGAGTTAAAGTGGGTCGAATCGCATAGACGAAAACGTGTGAGGCCAGACCTAGTCGCTTTGTACCGAATGAGAGCAGGGCCGAGGGTTCCAGCCCCTTCGATCTCCATTAGACTGTAAATTTAGCCCTGAATTCCATTACGCTTAGGTATGCATCCCTATGTTCATGCACTGTTCGTGCTATATTTGGTAAAAGTAGCTTTAAATGTAGGCGATTGCTTCACTCGGTTGGAAAATGAATTTCCACGCTGTGCGCGAAAAAGAACTAGAGGGAAAATGAGCATTTATTTACAATTGAATCATTTAGCCTTCTTCAGGTTATTTTAAATTGATTCATGTACATACCCCAAACAAAGTTGTTCTCAGCATCGGAATGGATTGAAGTCAGGTGCCCGTTATTGTTCATGCATGTTTCTTCTGCGTCGAACCATTGTACAGGACTATAAAATGCCTGAAATAGATTTTTTGAGCATAAATTGATATTTTTGTTAAGAATAGCGCTGAGAACCGCACACATGATTGCGATCGATTACCGCAAAAGCTTGTCACGTATGTTCCGCGTTTCTCTTTCTCGTGGATAAAATTGGCGAGGTAAAATTGAATTGCTATCTCTAACTATTAAACAGGGGTGCTTTAAGCGTAAGTTTATTGGAGTTGTTTAGCGTTCCTAATGGTGACGACAGAAATGTGACTTCTACTGTCTAAAGGGGAGGGTTCAGTCACAGCGTGGCCATGAAAACTGATAAGCATCTCTCCCAAGTGACACTATTTGGTAGAAGATTCTGGTTTGCAAAGAAAGAGGACCCAGTAGGTAGAAAATGACACCACGAACACGATAGCAAGCTTGCGTAGCTGGGAAAAAGGACCATTGATCCGGACAGCTTGGTACTGGTGGTGGTGTTGTCGTCGTCTCGTTCCAAGTTCCGTATTCACCTTCAAAGCAAATTAGAAAGTACTGTCTGTACTGATTAATCGATTAGTGTCGTGCACCAGAAAGCAGCAATCAGAAATCCACCAGAAGTCATTTAGCGAATGAACCGGAGTGTTTGCATGACATATAAAGTGATTAAAAAGTTAAATCAATCCCCCCCGCCAACATCATCTGGCGACCCGTGCCCATATTGACACAAAATTTATTTCATATCTAAAGATATACGTACATATAAACTGTGCTTGACTGGAACAATCTGCGGTGGTCCACTTTCCCTGCTGACACGTATTGCCAGCGTTAGTTGTGCTGCTGCAAACTTGGGCGCAACGTTCGCTTGGCTGCCCTGGACTCCAATTTGTGTACTGAGTGTTGAAATCGGTGCCGTCTGTCCAAGTAAACGGAAGACTACCTATGCGAAACGCTCCAATCCAAGGATTTGTAGCCAAAAATGGCAGCCAGGATGCTGAAAAATTCTTTTCCCTTTTTCAAATATTACGATCAACGAGAAATTTTTTTATTTGACTACATTTACGTAAGTTTTAAACCGTGAAAAAATAGTTTCAGTGATCTAACTCCTCACTGGAATACCACAAAGGCTATTCTGCACAGATGTGGGCACTGACCGGCGGCTGGGCGGAGGAGGGTAGGTATGGAAGGTTCCAGTTCTCAACAGTCAACAGTTTTATGAACTAGGCCCAGCAGATCATTCGGCGCTTCGGGACTACAATCCACTGAAGGTATCTCGTTCACCTTGTTGCTTCCTAGTTAAGCTGATGATTTAAAGAATACTGAAATACTGAAATTACCAATTAGGCTATTGTCAAATGCATTATGCACAGAAGCCAGTCGTCCACTTGGTAAATTATTTTCGCAATATTCTTCCGCTTTCTCCCAAGACAAGTATTGCTGACCGACGATGACGGTGAAACATTTCCCGTCATCCTTGCAGACATGTGGAGTATTGACTAAATGTACTCGCATTGCATACGTACGTAATACCTCGCTGTGTCAAAAATCATGCGAATGCCTTTTTTAAAACGCAGATATCTTAAATACGCGAGAATGTTCACGCAGTACTATTGTCCAGTTCCTAAGATAGCACACCTCTAACCAGAGGGTCCAAGGAGATCAGATCCCCCTGGCCAGGGGTCAGACACGCCTAGGGGGCGGGGTCTAACCCCAATCGCTACGTAGTAGCAAAAAAAAAATATCAATTTGAAGCGAAATCCCGACACGAAGGTGCCGTACCTCTCCTCCCCGAGAAGGTCCAGATCCCACTGGCTTCGGACAGCCGTTACAGGTATTTAAGATAGTGTATCTACATTACTGAGCTATTACTGGGGTTGCAGTGAGAGGTAAGATTGAAAGACCGGGAGAGCAGTCCAGTGAGACTGCCCTTCAACTCGAAAATGCTGACAAATGAAATAAGTGTCCCCTTGTCATATTTGGACTGAAGGCTCTTCGGGTATTCAGGCACTTTTGGATCAAAATGTTTATGCAATTTTTGAATCCATGGTTTTGGATTCTGTACTACTGCAGGTCCCGAATCTTTGGACTTCAATCCCATCCATTTGATCCAAAGGTGGAAGTTGCGTGATCAACCAAACTCAAAATCTAGGGATGGCTTGGCTGTACCTTTCTGCATACAAACGGATCCAAGATCTAATGTCAATTTGCGGCCGAACGTCCGAAAATGATTAAGTTGACCAATATCTCACTGTTATTTTCTGCATTATCGGGTTGGGGACCTCCGCTCCAGTCCCACTAATGCTGCTGCCAAAAATTCTGAAAAAGACATAAGTTCACGTCGACTCACCGTCACCATTGATCGAATGCATCAAAAGCAACAAAATTGCTAATAAAAGTGTGTACGAAATTTCAGAAGCCATGAAGCGTTGCTCAATAGAATTACGTCGTTGTCACTGACCGCCGTAACGGCGTTACTACTTCAATTATTCAAACACAGGTATTGGTTTACTCAGTCGTTAGTAGCTCAAGTTATCAGAAGTCGAAGTTTACCCCTGTTTGCCCTACTCATATCAGACAAACTATTCGACATGTATCAATATAAGCATCATAAGTAGGTACAGTAAGTACTAGTAAATGACATACAGTCGAACCCGGATATAAGAGCAACCCGAATATAAGAGCAGCTGTTCCACACCTATTTGATCCCTGTACTATGCTTTAACACGTAATTGAACCCGGATATAAGAGCTCTCGCATATAAGAGCCATTTTTTGATTTCCCGAGCCTGCTCTTATATCCGGGTTCGACTGTAATAACTTTTAAGCTAACGTGGGCAGGTCAAGTTCTCCATTGGGTTGATAGGTCCAATTCAAGCAACCCCTCCAAATCGCCAGAGCCTGCCCACCTCTTATCGGTGCCGACCTCTGGTATGAGCACCAGTGGGTAAAATTTCTATGAACAGTAATTCTTCATAAACAGTGCGTATTTCACATATCCTTTCAGACTTCAGCGGCACCAGATTTCAAAGCTGTGTCGTTGATTGTGAGCCGTTCAGCGGGTTCGAATAATGTTAGATCATTAAGTAAGTACAAATTCAGATTCAGAAGAAAAGAAATTTTAGTCATCAATTAGTATCTATCTTTATTATTAATGACTGTTAGCCAAGGCAACGCAACTGAAAACGCACGGCGACATCGAAATGACAAGACTGGTGCAGTGTGATTATAAGCGCAAAGTGATCGTTTATGGACATTAGCGAGAATTTAACGGCTGAATACAGACAAACAGTTCATTTATTTTGATTTTGAAAGTCAAATGACGCTTCTTTCTGCTTTCATAAGACCCAGTTTTATGCTATTCACTACAGTGATTTACGGTTTATTGCTTTGCGCATTACTTAAAAGTCGAAAAACCGTCTTTAACTCATCTTTCTATGGCTTATTTGCTTCTACCGGAATCGCCGATACGCTGAACTTGTTGCTGAGGCTTCTAATGATGGATCTGACTTCACTTTTTTTTCGTTGAAGAATGGCTATCACTGTCACGCAAATTGGTTTGAAAATTATGAATTGTCCACAGAAATTTACATTGCGATTCTTGATATGGTCGCCGTTTGGCGGCTTGGGTGTGGGCGGTATTCTTTTCTATCTTATATGTCCCATTCTATGAACCAGGCGCAGAGCCAGAAATCGAACGTTTGGAGGGAATCCAAAGGACGGGAGAATTAAATAGTTTGGGGAAAACTCAAAATTTTCACAATTGTTGGAGAGGAAAACCATTGAGATGTATCGTGAGAATATAGGTGTGGACCTTCTCGGGGGGGGGAGGGGAGGGGGTCAGACCCCATAGACCCCTGGTTACATCTATGCATGAGAACCGGAGTCTGAACTGAAAGAACCGTTATTTCTGGAATCGTTGCACTCTACAGTACTTGCATTATTTTCTTTTCAGCCGTTGGCCACAGTTGCAAATGCACTAACATGGTTTATTAGTTACGTTTAAATACTACGTTAGTACTTGGACTTGTCTCCATCACAATAAACCGATTTTCTGCCGTTGCGTTACCGTTGTGGTACCAAAAGGTTCGCGAACGTTTACTTATTTCAGTATACGATGCGAAATCCATATACCGGTATGCGAGTGGAGGCGGGTTGGCGGAAGTTACCCCCAATTCGGGAAAAAACTTGAACCCCCTCCAATCCGAAAAAAACCTGAACCTCACTGAAAATCGGTCGATAATTTGAATAATGAACTAGAATTCAAATTTTAGTTCTCACCAAATTTTGGTTGAGTTTTCAAATTTTTGCCCATGATTATGCAAGTTTTGACCGTGATGAAGACAATGTTTTCTTGAACCCCAAACTTTCAGTACCTGTGACCAAAACCAATCGTGATATATGTATCAATATTGGTATACGGTACCACAATTAATACCATCTTTTTGTTAGCTGTATTCGTTGCAATACCAATACCATTAATTTGTTGTCGTATGAGTATCAAATACTGTAATTCATAGTCGCCCGATTTTCTCCGTTTTGGCCACTGAATTACCTTTGTTTTTCGTACAGTTTTGGACGAAAGAAAAGCTAAAGACAATTCTTTTGATGCAATGGATTTTGCCGATTGTATGGGCACTTCCTATGATCCATACCTGTTGTCAATCTTTCTATAGTGGCAACGATACGAGCAACATGAACTTTGAGAGAAAAGAGGTTTGACAACATTTGAGTTAATAAGCCAATGCAAAATTAGCCGACACGGTATAATATGGCCAGTATAAAAACTGATAACGATCTCAATAGGTTTTTGGTATGTAAATGACCTCAAAACGCTCAGCTGCATTGAAGACTGTCTCAATACAAAAGGTTATTATCTGTGTCTGAATGGTCGTTATCAATGTTGATTAAAATAGTCAATGCAAAAGCAATGCAAATCGACGTTACTGCTATGATTGTAACGCAATGAATTAAGGAGGTGGACCCACGACAGATAAAAAACACAGAGGTGCACCGAAAATCAAATTTTTTCAGCGGCGCAACGAAAGTGCCAACGGTGTCCTATATGGTTGTTTAGCAACAGGCCATATATGTAACTGCAGTGTAAGTAAGTATAGACGAGAGGAGGCAAGGTGGGCGCTGGGGGATGGGTTGTTGAAGACGAATCGCCTCAATTTTTTACCTTTTACAAAGTTTGAGCTGTCAAATGTTCGCTTCCGAGTGGGGGGGGGGGGAAATGTCAAGCTTTCAAATTTGTCAATAAGAACCGTCAATTTTTTGCCTCCAGCGGTTTGTATTGACCATGAGTGGATTAATTGAGCAAAAATAAACAATTCTGTACTTGTTTCAGGTTAATAACATATACAGTATCACCGATTCTATAATCGAAGCTTTGCTCTGCTCCCCACTCGTCGTTTTGATGAATATCAAGACGGTCGTCGTCAGTGTAAAGAATCGTCACAATATATCGAATTCTGAATGCAAAGTTGTGAGATCTAGAAAGAACGTCGAAATGCGACTCGCTATTGTCGGTATTACTTCATCAATATCATACGTATCCAGTGTCATTTTCGGATCTCTTTGGCAAATGGCGAGCTCTCAATTCTTAGCTTTGGATGCTGATCAAATGAAGAATTGGTACTACCACTCATTCGATACATTACTATGTGCAATCCGTATATTCTGTTAATCTTGAGTGGGGTTACACGTGCTGAATTCCTTCGTTTTATAACTTGCAAAAGAGTTGTGAATGAGGCCAATAAGGGGCCAATCATATATAACGTAACGCGATTTCTGGCTTCTGTCGGACACCCCCACCCCCACCCTCCCGAAACGCGTGCGTAGCACAACTATCGCCCCATTTTGACACCCCCTCCCTATGGTTAAGCATAGGAGTTACGTCACAGCTTTAACGCGCGCATAGCACACTATCTTAGACACCCGCTCCCTCCATTCGCGTTACGTAATATACGTATGAACAGCCCTAACCCCATTTGTTTAATGTCACACAGTTGCGTTTGCGATCGGTGTGAAATGGATTAGGGTGATGCTATTGCATGGATAAAGCGCTGAGTTAGTATTATTAGCATTATCAGCAATATTAGCATTGTCAATGGATTGCAAACCTATCTGCGCATATTTGAATGCAGAGCATCAAATACAATTATGTTCAATCTACAATATGTAAGATGTGGGTAGAGTATCATACCGATTCTACCCCGCCCTCAGTGACGTATTCTGTGAAGTCTGAAGGCTGACTTGCATTTTCATCTCTTTAAAATATGATACTGAACTGCTGAACTTTTATTCAAATAAATTTACATTTATTCGTCCACAACGCGTGTATGCTATCAGTTCTTCATTTCCAAAATCGTTCTAGTCACACCATTATCAATTCAAAATGAATAATTCAGGTTAGAAC
This sequence comes from Plectus exinocaudatus, assembly GCA_034698105.1. Taxonomy (NCBI): domain Eukaryota; kingdom Metazoa; phylum Nematoda; class Chromadorea; order Plectida; family Plectidae; genus Plectus; species Plectus exinocaudatus. The sequence goes on from JAQGAX010000955.1 coordinate 9,335, forward strand.
TTCGTCATTCACGGAATTCGCGAAGAATAACGCAGCTGGAACTTTGTCAGTCAAAGGAGTTTGCTAATGAATAATGCAAATTATTGTACGGATATTTTTGAGCGTATATTCGAAAATAGATAAGGTATGAACGAAAGTGAGCGTGAGGGGTCGGGGGGGGGGTACAGATTGTTTTGTGAAGGAAATGAGGATTGCATGATTTTGACTACCATTATTGTTGAAAGTCTTCTGGTATTCGAAAATTGGGTCTTCAAAAAAATGCACAGTGGACAGCATGATAGAAGGGAACTGAAGAGTTTTTGGGGAAACCGACATACGTATTCCCTAAGCTTCGGCGTGGACCTCAAGATATGAGCATCCGGTTTCGGGCTACTGCGGGATTCGTTTCCAATTTGGGTGAGGTCAGTAGAAATTACCGTAGAAAAAATTGCACAATATCTGGGTGAGGTGCGAAGGTCGACAATTTTTCATTCCGGTCTGAACAGTATACTCTCCCTTGCACATGAAAAAAATCTTACCTCCCAGAAATTTTTTGCGAGTTAACATACTTATGAAAGGCCGATTCAAAATGAAGTACCTCGTTTTTAATAAATAATATTCAATGCATAAAAACGATAATGTTCATGCTTGCTTTCTCAACCTTCTATTGCCTCCAGCATAAGATCTATTAACTCAATCTTTCAGAAACATAAAGACATTTATCACTTTCTTTTCAATCTTCAGCGTCTACAGATTTCAAAGCGATGCTGGATTGCAATCAATTTCGCGTATCAAAATAAATGTTAGGTAATTACGTTCAGATTCGAAGGAAAAGAAATTTCGTCATCAATTACTACCGCTAGTCATCAATTATAAATGACTTTTAGCCTAGGCAACGCAACTACAAAAGGCAAGAGAGCAAAACGCACGGCAACATCGGAATGACAGGATTGGCACAGTGTGATTATAAGCGCAAGGTGATCGTTTGTGAACATCAGTGAGAATTTAGCGGCTGAATGCTGACAAACAGTTCATTTCTTTCCATTCGGAAAGTTCAAATGGCGCTCTTTACTGATCTTATAAGACCCAGTTTTATGCTGTTCACGACAGTATTTTACGGCTTATTGATTTTCGTATTGTTCAGAGGTCGCAAGACCGTCTTCAACTCGTCATTCTATTCCTTATTTGCTTCGACCGGAATCGCCGATGTATTGAACTTAGTGGTGAGACTTCTAATGATGGACCTGACTGGATTGTTTTTCGCAGATGAATGGATTTCACTGTCGAATAAATTGGTCAGAATTTGAATAATTTCATATCGTTCAAATCGTTCATTGTTATGTACAGACCAGAGGTGGGCACGGTGGGTCGGCCAAGGGGGTGATGGACCAGATTTAGGGAGGGATCATCCCCCTAAAAAAAATTTTGACCCTAAGGGGAGATGGAGGTAAAAAATTGTTTCGCTACGTATGGTTAGCGACCTAAAAAAAGGTCGTCAAATTCCAGCCGACCAAAAACACTGTACTCCCCCTTTCTACGTTAAAAAATTCTCATCCCCCCTAAACTTCGACCCCCTCGGGGATGGAGCCTGTAAGGGTGGACATCCTCCAATCCCCCCAGCGCCCACCTCTGGTACAGACATGTAGGCATAGGCACGTTGGCGGCTGCGATGGAGGGAAATATAACCCATCAAGTTCCATTTTATCCAGTATAAGATTAAGTATGTACATTTGGTTTAGGATTGGGATAATGGTCTTCGGTTAGGAGGGATATCTATCACCTAGTTAACAACTTTTTTTAGGTCGCCAAAGTCCAAAATTTAACCGATTCGGCGATCGTTTTTTCAAATCGATTATCAAAATCCACCGTGCTTGAGAACACGGAACTCCCTATTATCACTCACACTTTTCTCACATCCTCAAACTAAAATATGCTGTGAGGTATGAGCAGGGCCGGATTAAGGGGGGTCGGAGGCCCGAAGCTGAACTTGACATGGGGCCCCTACTGTATAGCAAAAAAATTTTCGCACCGTTTCAGCGACCTTTTTTAGGTCCCAAAATTCGGGGCCCCATCGGGGCCCCTTTCGACCGGGGGCCCGAAGCTTTAGCTTCGTTAGCTTCACCTATAATCCGGCACTGGGTATGAGTTCCCTTGGGCATACTGCTCTGTACCCCCCCCCCCTTGGGCAAGTTTGCTTATCATTTGACGCTGATTTATTGTTGTCCATCAATTGCATTGGATGGTATCAAAAGGTGATCAAAATTTCAACTGCATTTATAATTTAGTTGAGCCGACTCCCTTGACCTTCATAATATTTATCATTTGCACTGTCTTTTTTCAGCCGTTGGCCTCAATAGCAAATGCATTAACCTGGTATATTAGTTACGTGCAAATACTTGGGCTTATAGCCATTGCGAAAAACCGATTTTCTGCCGTCGTGTTGCCGATGTGGTTCAAAAAGGTACGTTGTAGTACGGTTGCGCCAGTGTGCAGTAAACTGTGATAAATTAATATCGACACTGGGCAGTGTCGGGCACTTCTTCCCAGGGACACCTCGTTGCTTTAGCAGCTGTACTCCTTCGGACCAGACCTGAACGTGGGGGGGGTGGTTTGAGGGTGCGCACCCCAAAGGGTTTTGCAACTTTGGGATCCAGTATCTAGGGATGCAGATATTTTTTAAAAGAAAGAAAAGAGGGAGTTCAATGATTTTTCCGGACAGCATTTTGGCTACCTAATAAAAAGAAAAATTGCTTACTTAACTTACAATAGATAGAATCGATTTAAAATTCTGGGGAAGCGCACCCCCAAATATTTTCGAGCACCACCAGACGAAAACACGTTACTCCTTGCTGCTTCGTATAATCAGTTTGTCCATATTCGTCCGATTTCTCCGGGGTAGACCACTGGAGCATCATTGTTCTTTGTTTTCAGTTTTGGACAAGAGAAATGCTGAAGGTCATCCTTTTGGCGCAATGGATTTTGCCCATTGTATGGGCACTTCCTATGGTGTTTTCCTGCTGTCAATCTACATATTCTGACAACGATACAAGCAACATGTACTTTGAAAGTGACACGGTTTGTTAATATTTGAATTTATGAAATACAGCAAAATGAGCGAACAGGAATTAATTTGCCCCTTATAAATATTGAAAATGACTCCTTTAGGTTCGTGATCTGAAAATGGCCCCAATATGCCCTGTTAGACTGAAATGACCCCGATACGAAAAGGTAGTCTGAACAGCGTTTATCAATGTTGACTGAATACACCGAATCCAAGTTTACCACAATTTGCTTTACTATAATGACTTAAATGCAATGAACTGCGCTATATCTGTAACGGGTGTCCGAGACCAGGGAGGATCTGGACCTTCTCAGGGGGAGTACGGTACCTTCGTGTCGGGATTTCGGCGCTAATTCAAAAAAATTGCCAAAAAGTTTTCCGCCAATACGTGGCGAAAACGTTTTCTGGACTTTCTCGGGGAAGGGGTCAGGCCAGGGGGATCCAACCCCCCTAGACCCCCTGGTTACAGGTATGACTGAGCCGTACTGTAAGAGATCACGTGCTAGGACAGAACCACTGCAATCCGCAATAATTTAATTTCGCATGCCATTAAAGACAAAAACCATTTTTAAGTGGTGTGCGAAGTGAACTGTCCACAAGCAGTGTTTGCGCGGTACTTTACTTTTTACTTTACCGAGTTTACCGAGTTTTTTTGACTTAACTTTACCGTTTACTTT
>JAQGAX010000956.1:0-13042 GCA_034698105.1 Plectus exinocaudatus
AAAGAATCGCTTTATGAGAATCGGAATCGGAATCGGAATCGACGGAATCGTTATTTCGGGAATCGTTACACCTCTACTCGGAGGTCGGAGGTACAGATCATTTTGCGACGCTTAGGGGAAGTACATGTTTTTTCGTGACCGTCAGAATTTCATCGTACAAAATGTATCAAATTCTTGCGTGCATTGCTAAAAAGCTGCGAACTTCTCGCCTGCTGTGCTATGCTGATCATACGCTCACTAGACCTTCTACTGGTGAGAAATAGCGTACTGAGTGCTGGAAAATGCACAGATTTCCATCATTCATAGCATTATTTTCAAAAATATCCCGGGCTCTGCCCGGACCCGGGCCGCTTAAGTGCGTCCCCTGATCCCAGGCGTGGTTTAAGGGGGCATGGCCGGTGCCGGGATAATATTCTACCACCACTCAAATGGGCCCGATAGGATCTGACTAAATGAATTGGGGTTGTGGAACATTTTCGCTTGGTTTAGATTGGATAGAACGCAGGTTCGACCGTTTAAGGGTTACGTGTCTATGACCACAACCCTCCCCAAACCTAAACCTGTGCATATGTCTGAGTAGCACAGTGCTATTCCGAAAATAGGGTTTGGTTCAAGAGTAACCGAAAAGCGGTTAAGGAAAAAGGGCAATCTACAGTGCATCGCGAAAGACTTTTCCCGTATATTCACTCACGGGGAAGTATGGCCCCAGCTTACGTTGAGTGATTCATTTTGCCTGATGGTAGGGTGGGGTCGCTACTCATAGTCAGTCCCACGACCGACCTTACTGCTCGTAATACTTTCGCAACTCGCTTAAACCAGAGGTCTTTTCGCTGATAAGGCGTATTCTGTTGCCCACGTGAAAGATTAACCGCCATGATGGCCATTTAGGCACGTCAGCAGCTTGTCATACGTTGACAGTTTTCGCTGATAAAGCTTCAATTTAGCTGGTGCCCACACGAATAATCAACTGACAGAGTGAGCGTCAGGGTGCGTCTACAATGTGCCACAGCCATTCTCTGCGCCTTTCGGGTTTTTTCGTATAGCAAGCGTCCTAATTCTATCCAACTGAGTTATGTCCAGTTTCACCGGTCCCCCATTAGTCACTATGAATGACTTTGACTTTGACTGTGTGCATATTGCGATTATCGTAAACTGCTTTCACTTATACGAAAATCCCGTACCTCTACGTTCACCTTAGATGGGCTCGCAATCTATCACACAAAAATACTTACTGCGCGCGTGAAGCATGTATACTACCAGGTCTGCATAAGATATTCAACGCTCGCGCAAGCACTTCCATATTTATACGCGTAGATGACGCGTTTTAAATTTTGCATCTCTACTGTACACAAGTCAATGGTCATGTCATGGTCAGTACGAGAAGTACAATAACTTCAAAATAATCTGTCAATATCTTTTTCCTCCATGTAATCTATTCCACCTCTTCTGTTTATGTGCAACCGTTACCAGGGCTAGACGAGACATGTCTACGAGGAGGTATGGGGTGATTCACCCCCCATGATCACCCCAGGTACCGGAGCAAAAAATTGTTTTACATGGAAATCACGCCCAAGAATGTCACAAAAAATATTTTGGACTCAAAAGAATGGCAAATTTTTCCGAAAGAGTGATGTAATATCACTCCCCCTGACGAAAAACGCACGGCCTTATCTGGGCAAGACCACACGTGAAACTCTGCAGGTAAACTGTCAACGACGCAGTATATGGCATGCTGTTAACGTGCCTAAATGGCCATCATGGCGGTTAATCTTTCACGTGGGCAACAGAATACACCTTATCAGTGAAAATACCTCTGGCTTAAGCGAGTTGCGAAAGTATTTACGAGCAGTAAGGTCGGTCGTGGGACTATGAGCGCTTACGGACAAGTGTTCGAGGGTAGGTGTTACAGGAACAAAGTGTTCGAGGTAAAAGTGTTCGAGGAAAAAAGTGTTCGAGGAACAAAGTGTTCGAGATGATAAAAAAATAGAACTGAGTGTAATGCCCACCCAATCCACAATTCTGCACTCACTTGTTATTAAATGCGAGTGGAAGCGAGGTGTATCATAGCAAGTTTTAATTTCAATCGGTGATGTTCACGGGCCGGCCCCGGGCCGATTTGAGAGGCTCTTACCGGGCTGGGGCCGGGCCGAAAAATTTGCCTTAAAACTTCACCCAATTTTCCAGTAATTGCGCGCAACGAAAGCAATCAAATAGTTTGCTGGAGCTCTTTTCACTTACGAGCTTTAGCTATGGAAAAAAGTTTGACTAAACTAGTTCATAAGAAACAGATTTCGAACGAAATTTTTATGAGCCGGGCCCGAACCGGGCCGATTTTTGAAACTTTCTACGGGCCGGACCCGGGCCCAAAATGATCTGCCGATCTGTCGATCTGCCATAGTTTGCGTTTTCCGGCATTAACACAGTCTTGTACAGTTGAAAAAAATTCTATAGGGGAACCAAGAAATGAGATCTGGATCATCGTTAAGAACCTGGGTCCAACAGAGCTGAGATGTCCACTGGTTGGCAGCTGAGGGGGGTTATGTTGACGATTATTTTCCGCTGAGGACAATATTATCCTTGATAACGTTCGATCAGACGCTGGATCGAACGTAATCCGGGCGAATGCACGCAATGCACAAGCCCATATCGATAGGAGGCAAGGCTCAAGGGGCTTGTGCCCGAGGCAGAAAAGTTTCAGGCTCCCCAGTGAAAGCGAACATTTTATTTCTGGAGTGCCGTAGGCAAAAGTTCCACGTTTTCAAGCGCGGCGGCGAAAATTTTTTTGGTGCGCCGCTGGAGAAATTTTGCGATTCCCAGAAATATTAAAGGCTGCGGCCGCACCCCAGCGTCCCCTTGAAGCTCGACGCCCGAGGTTTCAGCCCCGTCCGCCTCGCCTATGATACTGCCCTGGGTCCAAGACGCTTGAGCTTCTCTGGCCCAGCCAGAGGCAAGAAATTTTGGGGAGCATGACAGTAGACCAACTAGGACAGTTGACCAACCGCGAAAACTGACCAACTGATATCTGACCAACTGTCAGTTAGACCAACTGTTTGGTTGACCAACCAAACAGTAAGTCAAGGAACATGAAAACAATAGTCGATTTGATCAATTGGAGATGAATCTATAAATTATATACTTTGAATAAGAATTAGTCATCTGAATATAGTACCCCGTCTCCCATTGCCGCTGGGCGAGTAGTCAGTCGAGCAGAGCAGAAAGAGACACAGAGAAAATAGCAGCGTAAACTGATTTATGAAGCAAAGGAATGAACTGAACACAAAACTTTGCGATTCTGTTTATGCTGTTTCATTTTATATTTAATTAGTATTCGCCAATGGGTACTTAACCCATCAGCGGTTTATCAGTTTGCAACCATTCACTTTTAACGGTTGATCCCATTCAATATCGCTTCGTTCCTTTCAATTCGTTTTTGCAAATGGGCACTTAACCCAGCAGCAGCTGGTCGAATTGCCAGTTGGTCAAACTGACAGTTGGTCAGATATCAGTTGGTCAACTGTCGCGGTTGGTCAACTGTCGGCGTCCCATCAGAACCTCGATAGAACACCTAGATAAAAATTGATACATGGGGCCCCATAGTTCGATTATCGTCCAACACAGCGCTCCAAGCAATATTATGATATTTTTGTGTATCGACACAATCACGCTTCCGACCAGAATTTGCACGAAACGCGTCGAAATCAAACTTGAAGCATTAATGCGTGAAAACGGAGTCGAATTGTACAAAATAAACTTGTTCTCTGGAAAATATGTACTCTTATTAATCAAAAATCGTAAACTTTTTTCACTACACTACCCCTTTAAGCCGGGTTTATACTTTGGTTTTAGGATACGGTGCGGTACGGTGCGGTATCACCGCACCGTACGATACCGCACGGCAACTGATTTTTTTCAGTTTATACTTGGTTCATCCGGAAAATGCGGGTCCTGAAGCGAAATGCCTTCAAACATAAATTGTTTTCGCTAGTCAACCGCACTCTACCACATGCGGTATTTCAATATTTTTTGAAATACCGCATGCGGTTCCGCGCAATACAAAACACCGCCACGGATTACAGCGTGGCGGTTGATTTGTCCCACGCGGCCTCAACCGCTAGTAAAATAGTATAAATGGCGTTACCGCACCGCATCCTAAAACCGAAGTATAAACCCGGCATTACATGCTTTGAATTCAGTAATCTTCGACAAGATGCCTCCGCAATGTCAGCTATGGAGAGTGACAATACCTGTGAAAGGCATTGTTTGTGATGGATGCTGGGAGCCAATTTTTGGCGATCGCAATCACTGCTCGGTTTGCACGAATTACGATCTCTGCGAGCGTTGTGACAAAATCGTTGGTCACAACAAGGATCACAAAATGATTAAAGACTACATTAACCCACGTCTAAGATGGGAACCTGAATACCAGCATACCTCAGTTACTTGTGATTGGTGCAATCAACATCCAATTGTTGGCTATCGGTTCAAATGCAAACTCTGCCTCGACTACGATTTATGTGCTTCTTGTGTAAAGCAAGAAGTCCACAAGCACGCTCACAATATTATTCAAGATGTAAGTAACGATTTATCCAAATAAGTTTTTGGCACTGGGTCCATCCCAAAGGGGTATTATGCAGCGTGGAAATAAAGTAACTGCACGATTTGTTTTGAAGAACTTGGTTGGAGATTCAGCATCAAGCTGAAATTTTACAATTTTTTTGTTACTCCACGACTTACGGCTTTACAAATAAAGAATTGTTCGATTTCATCACTCTTTCGATCAGATATGATCGACTTAATACAGAGCTTCGTTTTTAGGTAAAATGATACAAATCGAGTGGTAACGATATGTTTTCAAATACTTCCAAGACTGTAGCGTCATTTGAACTGAGATTTGATGATTGCCATATGCAATTAATGAAGTTCCTGTTCCGAAAAAATTACAGAGTTGAATTTGGGGAACTTTTGCAGTTGAGGAAAATATTGCCGATTAAACTGAGGGCCTCGTTTTAGGCAAATTGCCTACCATAAAAGACGATAATGCCAGGAAATGTGGAATGATCCATTTTTTGCAACTTTCCCGTTCGTTCTGCTTCCTACATTTTTTCTTTAAATAAGCATTGATTTTCGAATACCAGGAAACTTAAATGGGACGAAAGAGTCTTTTTAAAAACTCCCATATTACTCCCAAGAGTTTAGTTTAGGGAACTTACAGTAGGTAATTGAGGAAAATATTGCCGATTAAACTCAGAGCTTTATTTTAGGCAATTTGCTTGGAATAGCGTGTATTATGGGAGTTTTTAAAAAGACTCTTTCGTCCCCATTTAAGTTTCCCTGGTATTCGAAAATCAATCCTTATTTAAAGAAAAAATGTAAAAAGGAGAACGAACGGGGAAGTTGCGAAAATGGATCATTCTACATTTCCTGGCATTATCGTCTTTTATGATAGGCAATTTGCCTAAAACGAAGCCCTCAGTCTAATCAGCAATATTTTCCTCAACTACAAAAGTTTCCCAAATTAAACTCTGTAATTTTTTTGGAAGAGGAACTTCATTAATTGCATATGACAATCATCAAATTTCAGTTTAAATGGCACTACAGTCCTAAAAGTATTTGAAAACGAATCATATCGTAACCACTCATGTGTATCATTTTACCTAAAACGCAGCTCTGTATTAAATCGATCATATCTGATCAAACAGTGATGGAATTGAACAATTCTTTGTTTGTAAAAAAATCGCAAGTTGTGGAGTAGCAAATTGTAAAATTTCAGCTTGATAATGAATTTTTAACAGTTATTTAAAAAATCGTACAGTTACTTGATACCCACCCTGTATCATTGTTTGAGGGTCGCATTACTTGTGGGAGGTGACAGAAGGCTGCTCTCTCCCACTTTCAGTCTCTCCGCCTTTGGCTGCGATTATCAAACAATTCACTACAGTGGGAACGAGAGACAAGCGATCATAATTTGTGCGCAGCTTCGCCTGTTTGGTTTCGTTAATCATCATATAACGTAGTAAACATATCTGCCCGTAGCACCACATTCGATGAGTCATCTGCTTGAAATGACGCTTGGAAAGAGGCAGGCATGCTGTACAGTACGTGAGACTGCTAATACGCTCAATTTACGAAGTCTTGAACCTTTAGCGCCTGGGTGAGGACGCCAATTTTCTGAAAAAGTGCCTTTCTATCAGTGCTTATTCAAAATTTCCCCTGAGGGAGAATACGCCAAAGTAAAATTATTTTAATACATTATGATGTAGGGTTCTGAGAATATACCCATCTTGTGCCTATGTTTGTCGGCTGCTAGAAGTTGACCTGTCCGCTCGACTACCAGTTGTATAATACACTTCGAAAAAAATTAAAAAATTTTTAATAACGGTCCCGCGCTTTAAAAACATTTAATTTTTGCGCGCTAATATAGTAATAGTAATAATAATAATAATGCCAATCGCTTTGAAACTTCAGAAAATTTTTGTTGTACCATTAGTTATCACTCAATTTTTGTTGAAAAAACAATGCTACATGGCAGTACCGGTCGTTCAAAAAATCTAAAAATTATTGTAGTCCCCTCATGCCTGAAAATTTTTCCATAAACCTTGAGACTTTCGACCCTTAACTGTATACGACCTTCCTCGAATAATAATTATACCTCACAAACACCAATAGCTCCCCACGTCCGCCCACAGCCGCAGGCCGCACATGACTCATTATTATGCAAATAAACAGTTTAAAAGATCATTGAATTGCAGATGGATATTATTTCATACTCAGAAAATCTTTGGATACGAACGCTGTCCGGAGGCGCTTGCGACGGATGTTATGCACCGCTTATGGCTGAGCAAGGGTTCCACTGCACTGCCTGTCCTAACTTTGATCTTTGCAAACAGTGTATACTTGCGAAAACTCATTTTCAACACCGAGGCGGTTTCATCAATTCGCAATCGGTTGGAATGCCACACTCTTGGATTACCTGTGATTCGTGTGGAGAGAGTCCGATATTCGGCTATCGTTTCAAATGCAAACATTGTGACGACTACGACCTTTGCTCAGCATGCTACAGGAAGGGTGTCCACAAATATAACCATATGACGATTCTTGCTTGCCGAGTAAGAATTCTTATAGATTCTGCTGCGCATTTTCTGTTCCAATAGGAAATTTGGCTGGGGACGTCCACGAAATTTTTTACCGGCTTTAGTACTACAATTTGCATTAAAAATTAACCAGATCCGAGAATGCTCCATTTTTCGTGCCAGGACCGACTGTAATGTAAGTTGTAATTATTGAATTACACTATTCGAATGCAATTAAAATCGACCATAGGCACGACATTTTTACGGGTGGTGTGATCACTTACTGATTTTAATTTCATATTCAATTTTCCGGCTTAATTTTGCTGTTAATGGTCCATTTCGTAAAAATTTCATGCTTGTGGTCTATTAAACATGCAGTCGAAGACTGTAATTCAATAATTACAACTTTTACCTACAACTTTTTACCTACAACATTTTTACCAGTTCAAGCTTCGCCCAGGGAACGCCCCTGATCCCAGTTTCACCATTGTGGGTTAACTCTACGAGCTAGGAGGGTCGAGGAACTCCCTGTATTATAAAAAATGTGCTTTATGAAGAGGCACACTTTCAACATATGTATTTTTAGGTAGTTGAAATGGATACTATGCAACGTAATCAGCACTTGACAAACTCCTTTTGTGGCATTGCGTCTCACTTAACTGTCGGTGTGAACCATTTTTGTAACGTGATAATGCTTGCTGGAGTTGAAGAAGGAGTTCCTATTTCCGAACAGTGGCTCTCGGATCTTCAAAATAACTGCAAAGGAACTTTAAATGAATATCTGCTTGCATTGTCAGCTTTAGTAAAACTGAACAGTGACTACCTTGAGAAACAGCTTCAAGAGTTGGCAGCGGACACTGGGCAAATCAATGCGAGCATAATGGAAATCCATAAAAGTATCCAAGGGAAAAATGCTGAAATTGCTGTCGCCGAAAAGAGGGTATCGATAATATTTCTTAATTGCCGAACTTTCTTCTATATCATGAAATATTTCAGGTTGAAAGCGCTGCGAACTATGTCCAATTTGCTGGAGAGTCTCTTATTTCGCAACAGAAAGTGGCCAGCTCAGCAGAAAAAGAATGCGCTAATGTTACAAAGTGGCCCATGTATATCCCCGGTGTAAACTTACTTTACTTACCATTTTGGGCTGTTGATAAAATTTCGACAAGTAAGAAGAGGGATGAAGCTGTTTGCGAAATGGAAACTCGCGAACGAGTTTTCGAAGCGTGGCAAGACACATTCAGTAAAGAGCAGCAGTGTCTAAGGAATCTTCACGAACAACTCAAACGGAGGAAGGACGAAAAGTTGGCAAACGAAGAAATGTTGCTTATCTATCAAGAAAGATTCTTCATATTTGCAAGATTGAACGAAAAATTAAATAATGCTATAGTTCAAGGCGATAAAGTTTGTAACCGTGCAACAACTCTGGCCGAGTTTTCCGAAGACTTTTTTGATGAAAGTGACCTAAATACGCTAAAAATCCTTGTTAATTGCGTTCAACAGGAGATGAACTTTCTTCTCAATTCGAATAATTTCTTGCAAGCGCAGGCGAGGGAATAGTACGTACGCAAAACTGAAACTGGAGGGAGGATGTTATTTGGTCATGAAACTATATGATACCATGGGTAGTGCTTAATGTACCTTGATGGTTTTGTCACGTTTGATTGTTTTCTCTCTCTATCCGTTTGTTCGCTGGTTGCGTATAAATGTTTGGTGAATTCGCAAACTGCGGTTATTGTATCCTTCATCGATGCAAAAACGTGGACAGCCATTTCTGATATGACCAAACATTTCGTGAAGCTATTGAATGTTAAAACAGCTAATAAATTTTTAGCAACGATTGTTCGATGCTTCAATTTTCACATTTTGTTTTGACGCTCCAACCGCAGGTTAAGTTCATCAGCAATTAAATTATTAACATAAAACACTAAAAAAACACTTAAAAAAACAAAAAACGATAGATAATCTTAAAAAAGTATCTGCGTCAAAATCGAATTAAACTGAAAGTCATATCTAAGGAGGAGAGAATTATAGAGAAGGGAAATGACAACTTTTTTGGTCGTTTGTAAATTCCACGTCAAAATGCAAACAGAACTCCCAGCAATAGCAGGTAAAGTAAAGATAGATTGATCACAAACGATGCAGAAAAAGCGGAAGCATTTAATGACTATTTCGCAAATGTTTTCACACATGATAGAAAACCACCGGCTTATCCTCAGCTGCCTGAAATCGAGAATTTAGAGCTAACGGGGTGAGTTTTCCTACCCGAAAAAGGTTTATGCAGCTTTTGCTAATTTACCACGAAAGACTACTTATTGACTAGATGGCAACCCATCCATGTTCCTAAATATGGACAGAAAAAAGCATCGCGATCGTTGATTTCTAAGCCTAAGTTTTCCAACCGCCAAATATTTTTTGTACGCAAATTTTATTAAACTACTCACATGACATCGCTATGAGTCAGCAAAAATTGATTTAGTGCGCTTTGATCTGTTGTCTTTGATCGTCTTTTCGATATATGAGAAAACTGTTGTTGTTTCGTTCTCAGCAGACAACTAAGATGACCAGTGTTTGCGAAGTTACGAGGGAAAAGCTCAGTTAGGTTAAAACTCGGTAACTTATGATTTTGCGAAAACTCGGTCGGTACTCGGTTAACCGAGTTTCTGGTTTAGAAACTCGGTAAAGTTAAATGAAAAATTACTCGGTTACCGGTAAAAACTCGGTAAAACTCAAAGCCCTAATTATGCACAAAACCTGCATTTGAGACAATAATATAATATGTACGTAGTTTTAAAGCCTAATTTATAGGTTCCTGATGGCAATTGCATTGAACCACGAAATATTCGAAAACGACGCCTGAGCATCATACCTGTAACCAGGGGTCCAGGAGGGGTCACCCCCTCTGGTCAAGGCTGGATCCCCCTCCCCTGGATCCCTCTCTTCCCTTCTGGCCAAAAACAAGTTTTCGCCACGTAGTGGCGAAACATTTTTAGGGTTCAGACCCTCCCTGGCCTAGAACACCCGTTACAGGTATGCTGAGCATTATTTTTTCACAGCCAAATTTCATAAATAATAGCACTTGCATCGCTTTTCTGAAAGTTTCTTTATCAAAACGACACACTAAAAGATATGATTTCACTCTGTGACGCGGGTTATAAGAAAGCAGTACGCAATTTTCAGTTACTTTCAAAATCGAACTCACGTCTGACTTAACTGAGTTTTAACCGAATTAACCGAGTTTGTTCATTCGGTAAAAATCCGAAAAACTCGGTTACGGTAAAAGTAAAGTTAAAATTATTTGAAAAACTCGGTTACGGTAAAAGTAAAGTTACGCCAAAAAAACTCGGTTACTCGGTAAAAGTTATCGGTAAAGTTACCGCGCAAATACTGAAGATGACAGCCGACAAAATATACGGATGCTCGGTGGTGAAACTTCGCGCGCTTATGGAATGTCGCGGGAAAGAAGCGACGGAAAAGGTAACCAAAATGTTGTTGTTGTTGAATTAATGCTGATCTTCAAATGAGGCTAAGCGCATCTAACGGCCAGTAAGAAACCCACTGAACTGAACCTCACTTCGCTTCTCATTAATTAATACCATTTATTTGCAAGCAATCTCTCTCGAATCTTAATAGTATTAAGAACATGTGTTCCCCGTATAACGTATGTATTTTAATCATATATGATTTAAGATAATGATGATGAATATAAATGAATACGGTTTTGTGTGCAGATCCAGACCGACTACAGGAATATGTACGGTCTATGCAAACTACTGAAGACTGACCCAGTGAATGGTTTGACCAACAAAGCAGACTATTTTGCCAGACGCCGCATCGTCTTCGGCACCAACGAAATCCCACCCAATCCGCCAAAATCAATTCTGCGATTAATGTGGGAGGCGCTTCATGTAAGAATATTTTTGCATGGCAAGTTAGATATTTCTATGCACCGTATATGACCGAATAGAGCCCGAGGTTCTAATACTTTAAACCGGCTTGAGAGGTGTATTTGACGGCATTCTACTTGAAAGGGGATCAGTACGGTTATCTACGGCATTTTGATCAGGATGTCGTGGTATGCGAAAAGTATATTAATTTCTTATTGAAACAACGTACTACTTATTAAAAAATTACGTGTATAAATGTAATCATTACATTTTCAGGATTTTACGTTGATTATTCTGCTGATCTGCGCCATAATTTCGCTGGCTTTGTCATTTTATCGCCCACCCCGAGCGGAAGAGGCTAACGCTGCAGACGCTATGACTAATACTTTATTTGGCAATATTGATGAGGACATCGCCAATCGCGGTACGCTACAAGGACAAATTTCGTTCTTTTCCATTTACATGAGCCAGAATAAGATCACCGGTTTTGGTTAGAGGGTGTCCTGCTATTGCAATTTAAGCTGCTGCTTAGAAACCGGATTTTATTCTTGCCATAGCGTTGCTGGAAATTTTCATGTCTTTCAATATTACAATTTTACAGGCAGCGACAACCAAGAGCACACTGCAAACTGGATCGGGGGTTTCGCTATACTCATTGCCGTGCTTGCTATTGTTTTCGTCACTGCATTAAACGATTGGACAAAGGAAAAGCAATTTCGGGGTACGTTCACAGAAACTCCTTGCTTTTTGAGAAATAGGAACAGTGTCAAACAACGCTCCTCGTCGTTGACGGAAAGTGGTTAATCATAGATCGATGGAGAGTAACCAGAGAGGTGGTAAACAAATTAATGGATGATAAACAAGTTCAACAGCGCTTTTCGCACAGTGCACAATGCGCTATTGTTTGGATATTGGCACTGAGGGAGATTGACTCTTTCGTATAATTATCATATTGTCGTATATGACCGAACTGGGCATCCGAGCGCATTAATATTTCGAACTGCTTGTGAGGGGAGGGGGTGCTTTGAAGCAGTTCTCTGTTTGGAAGGAGACTCCAATATTTCCAATACTTTGAGACTATACAGAAATTAGCGGAGTCAGACGGACTAGGAGGGTGAGTAGAAGAAGATCTACCTTATTGCATACATTTACCGTATTTTCATTTAACAGTTCTTTTATTCCATTGTAAATTTAAACTGAATTTTTAACCTTAATTTTATCAGTGATATTTATTTAGGATTGCAAGCTAAAGTGAATGACGAGCAGAAATGTTCCGTAATCCGCGATGGAAAACAGGTGCAAATTATTGTCAGCGAATTGGTTGTTGGTGATATTGCTCAGATCACGTACGGTATGTGATATTTTTCAGTTTATTTCTCTCTCTTCTTTTCTTATGAATCATCAAAGCTGGTATGACACCCGAGTGCTACAGTAGACTCGATCCGCGGATTAGCAGACAATACCTAATTTAACATTGCGAATTTTCGTACGTTTTCGTGTTGACGGAAATTAAGCAAGAATTTAACACTGTCCTGATTTTAGTAAAATTTGAAACGCTTTCAGTATAATATTCTTGTTTTAAGGTGATTTGCTGCCAGCGGACGATATACTGATTCAAAGTAATGATTTGAAAATCGACGAGTCATCTTTAACTGGCGAGTCAGATCACGTTACCAAGAGTCCGGAACGCGATCCAATGCTCTTGGCAGGTTCGATAGTTAGTAGTTAAATTGAATGCGTTAATCGACTAACACAGACAAAAGCACATTAAAAGGAGCGGAAGAATGCATAAAATATGTCAAACATGAATTTTCAGGCACGCACGCGATGGAAGGCAGCGGAAAGATGCTAGTTACAGCCGTCGGCATCAACTCGCAAACGGGAATCACTATGACGTTGCTGGGCGCCACCGCTGCCAATGACAACAATAAGAAAGCAGAATCACCAAGTATATCCATTCCTGAGAAAGGTCTTTAAAGTTGTACCCAGGACTTAAAGGTATCTGCCACTAGATCTGTAACGATACCGGGAAAAGTCTCGTTATTCCCGGGAGTCTCGTATCCAATACGATACCGATACCGAGAC
>JAQGAX010000957.1:0-13034 GCA_034698105.1 Plectus exinocaudatus
AAGGGGGGAGTACAGTGTTTTTCGGAGGCCGAAAATTGGCCTGGCGACTAAGACCTTTTTTCTAAAAAAAAGGTCGCTAAGACGGGTGAAAAAATTTTTTGCTATATAAGGTACCCAAGCCCCTTGGTCATCCTATTGGGGGGGTTATATAACCCCCCCAGACAGTCGACCATAACCCCCCCAAGCCCAAATCGGTGCCCATGTCTGCTGCAGACTTAGCAGAATCGTTAGCACAAGCGAAAAAATATATCCTTATCTTTGAAGCTACCTGTATAACTTATCCCATATTATGAACAATATATCATCGGTAAAATTCCAATTACTATATTAACTTTTTATGAAGAAATTAATTACCGTATCCAATGACATGAGCAATGAATCCTGGCGCGATGATATTTGAGCTCGCATTGAATTTCGTCATAATGATCCCTGAGTAAAGATTATTTGGTCCACCGGGATCTCTTGGAAAATGAAAGTCTGATGGATAGAAATCGCCACCGATGCTACTGAAAAAGGTTGTAATTTGCAAACAGAACAGAGTATTTTATTCGTGATGATGAGCATAAGTTTATCGGTAACTCATTGTGTAAAGCCCCGTCAAGCTTTAAACATTCGTAGAAGGATGGAAATAAACCATTTCAAGGGGTAGGGCTGATCAAACTGAGTCTCTTCCCATGGATTTGGCGGTAGAGCCGGACTCAAACTTCATAGTATTTAACGCAAGTTCAAAGTCTTCTCAAAATCTTCTCCAAACGCTTCTGTTTTGTTTTTGTCCAGGGGCAGACCATTGAAGCTACAACTGGACATTACCCTTCTGTTCCTGAACCCCTGGATGCACACAAGGGCCTGCGCAACGTCTGGCCGTGGGGTATGCAGTATATAGTACAAGGGTTTTTCACGGGTCCGCCGACCTTGCAGGCTGAGGCACGCCTCACGCCTTCCGGCGATTTCACCGTGTCTCAGGCAAAAAAGAAAGTCGGCTTACTCGGCGATATACAGAAACGGCTGACTGCCTGGCGCCGAGTTTGAGTCATTAGCGTAGAAGTTTAGCCTATCGTCGTAGGTTCCTGAGCGGAAGTACTCGAAGAAGAGCACGAGCTTCGTTTCTGGTGTAGCGGGATAGAAGGACACGCCGCAGACACCTCGAGGATACGCCAGTGGGAAGTTATTTGACGTGTATATCACTCGTTCATTAGGGCCAACTGGGATTGATTGATCAGCAACTGCAGGATCACAGACGACTACTTTAGTTGCATGTGTCATTTCAAACAATGCAAAAACAATGAGAAGGGAGGTGGACAATCTTACGGTCACTGCCATAGCGAGAGAACTGCTGTCAAAAGATGACAAGTTTCTGGGAAGAAACACTCAAGTGAGTCAATTGCAACCATCCATGCCATTATATGCGTACAAATGCGAATCGGGGTGGAGTCGGGCGCGGCTCTAAATCTAAAAGTTGCAGGAATATCTGTCTATTTATTATAGAAGTTCAAACAATACTTGCATGAAGAAGACGGCATGGTATTCTGTTATCAAAAGAGGGCGGTCAGACCGAGGCGATTATGTGTTGCGTGATGCGGGGACGTGAGAAACGCCTTTCGAAATGCTGACTTTCTCCCAGCGATCGTAGTGTATTGGCTGTTAGTCACGGGCCCTTCTTATTGGCCGACCTTGGCTGACCAATCCACACGTTGGCTATACTCACGTCTGGCCGGTCACGTACCGGTCAAAAATAAGTCACGTGACATGACTCTAGTCATTATGCAAACTAGGGCGCGAGGTCATTGTCTCGTAGCGCCATCACTTTTCCTTTCCGCGGGTAGGCCTTTAAGGGGACGGACACGTGACAGAGAGTTTCCAGCAGCACGCTGTTGAACGCAATGCATAGTGCGATTGCCTGCACATTTGCCCACGTGCGTTAGACTTGCCGAATCAGTCTCTGTTGATCTTCCTTCCTAATTTATCTCGCTCTCTCTTCAAGAATTAATCCCAGCATATTTTTCGTTGAACATGAGTTTTAATAGCTTGCCAGATGAAATGATTGCTAAAGTATTTCGATTACTACTCCAGTTCGAAAAGAAGCGCTTGTTGACCAAATATAGCGAACTTCATGCTGTCTGTCGTCGCTGGCATTCAATTTGCGTCAATTGGGCCGAGCATTTGCCAAAACAGAAGGGTTCCGGTCAACTTTTAATCTTAGACGGCGGTTGTACGATCCATCGTGATTGTCTCAAAAAAGAATGGTTCAAATGCAGCAACTATGATGGCACGGGCGTCGGTCCCAAATTGGTCGACATGCTCCGGCATTACGAAGAGCCAGTGGTGTTTCGCTTGATATTTGACTCGAAGGAAATGATCATCACCGACGCTTTGCTGCTGCAATTAATCGAATGTAACCTGACGAACATTGAATATCTTTCGTTCCTAAGTTGCAACATGAGTGGCGTAACGGAGGAAGTTATGACGACCTTTTTATTCGCCGTCGCCGACTCAAAGTGCTGCAGTAAGCTGAAAATTTGCCAAGTAAAATCGGCAGAGAACGTCTTCACTGATCGAGCACTAGAACCACTAATTTCTAGCGGACGTATCAAATATTTGGAGATTTCGTCATGGACAGACACAAAAATTCCGCCAACTATTTTAAGCATCACCGATAAGACGCTCGCCAATTTCGTTCAACATTTTCGTCAGTCAAAATTCTATTTCACATTGGGCAACAGCGGCCAGCATCAGCATGTCACTGTCAAAGGCATTTATCATTTCATTGAGGTTATCAATTACATAAGTTGCCTGGTTTTCATTCCATGGTAGTTCTGTTGTTTTGAAGTTTGATGCCTTTGACAAGAACATATGAAAATAAGAGTGTACAATGCGATTCCCCTCAATCGTATTCAGAACAGTGGGTGCATGCAAAATTGGGCGTAGGGTGAGTGCGCACTTCCCTAATTGACGGGTTTGCAACTAATGCAGGAGTACAAGACGAAAGTATAATTGAGAAAATGAAGCTAATACAACCTACAAATGTGGAAATGCCCTCTAGGATTGACATAGAAGAGAAATATCGCTCTAGATAATACGAATTTCACCGCAGAATGTTTTAATTTCAGAATTTCTGTACTGCCTGCTTGTCGGTGAAAGAAAATTCTACAATAATGGTTCCTATTGAATTGAAATCTACGCTTTTGAAATTGCGCCCTCCGAACCAAATTATCTCCGGATTCTCTAGGGAGCAGTGGATCTACAAAAGACCGCCGTTGCATCCATTTTCAAACGCAGAGCTATGGTGTCGTTTCACTTTCCATCGGTGTCAATGAATAACTGCCTTTCTGTGTTTAGCACCTTTTAAAAAGTGTCATTTTTATTCTCTAGTGACAGTGCGCTTTCCCTATTTGACAAATACTTAACTATGGGGGCTGTTCATATATTACGTAACGCAGACAGAGGGAGGGGGTGTCTGAGATGGTGTGTTACGCTCGCGTTACGCTATGACGTCACTCCTATGCTTAACCATAGGAAGGGGGTGTCAAAAAGGAACGTTAGCTCAGTTACGCACGCGTTATGGGAGGGGGGGCTGTCCGAAAGAGATCAAAAATCGCGTTACGTAATATATGAATGGCCCCTTTCGATCGTCAATTTGATAAAGTATTGTGCGTCAGTCAGTCAAGCATTGTAATTGTACTGCAACGGAGCATGACTCGTGCTTCAAATTTCTTTCGATGTACTTACTGTACCTACAATATAAAATGCAAAACAGATATGGGTTAATTTATACTGTAAATGCGACATTCAAACACCAAGAATCGTTAGCTAGCTGGGTGGACTGGAAAGTGAAAATTTTTTGATCAGATTCTGCCGCCAAAACCAACGGAATACTACTCAACGATAAGACTTAAAGCGAGTAACAAGACGAAAACAATAAAATTGGCGCGCGGCCCTTGTGCAAACGGCCCTTGTGCACAAGCGAGTAACAAGGAGAAAGCAATAAAATTAAAAAGGAACACAGAACGAAATTGGTCCGATGATGCTCGCGATGAAGCAGCACGAAGAAGCCGAGAAAAGCGAGAACGGTGAACTTGAACTTGGGGTTATCGTTCATGATAATGATCACCATGCCAACGTATGGTACCAATCCTTTGACTCGTCCGACGATATCTTTGCGCGTCAACCACGACTGTCCGGGAGGGTACAGGGCGCGGTCGTCTATCGCGTTGTTGTCGCCCTTAGTCAGGAACTTGCTTGAGCCATTTTCTTTCTCGTGCACTTTGACCACTCGGTGTGTAATGACAATATCTTTTCCTTCGATCTTAAACACAACGATGTCTCCGGTGCAGATTGGGTCATCCTAAAAGCAAGGCCTTTTTTATAACACATCCATCCAAGAGCAAGAGTTATGGGGTGGGCATTTTTTTAAACTTACCCATGTACATTTATTTTTGGACCCCTAGTAGATTTACTCGTACGCTTTACGCACTCGTGGATTACGGTAGGTTTCCCAGCACGCAGGCCGGACGAAAACTTTCACATATATGCAACCAACATCCAACAATGAGCCGCCACGCTCCTCTGGTAATGTCAATGACGACGCTACCGCCGCCCAGTTCGACGGCAATGTCAAGCTTGGAGCCGCCGCCAACACCCACGACGACGCCAGCGCCACCCTCCTCGCCGCCAGCGTTCAACAATGAGTCGTTCCACCCTGCTCATTATGCCAAACTCGAACAATGCCAAAGTCCTATGTCCCACAAAGAACTGTCACCATTCTGCTCAGCCCCAGCGTTCATCAAAAAGTCGCCATGAAGCTGCCGCAAACGTTACAAATGAAGACCCCGCCAACGTCCAGCAATGAGCCCCCGTCGCCAAAGCTCAACTAAGAGCCGATGCGCTCCTCCCGCTAATGTCAATGAGCTGCCGCCGCCGCCAATGTTTACCGCAACGCCACCGTTCACGTCAGGGGATTATACACAAATTACGTAATGTTTGAGGAAGGAAAGGGGGTCGCAGAGGCCCCGCTACGTGAGCGTTACGTGATGACGTCATTGCTATGCTTAAGCATAGGGAGTGAGTGACGTTTTGACCAAATGCAGCCTTACGAAGGCGTTACGTGAGGGGATCTAAAAAGGCCTACAAAAGCGTTACGTAATTTGTGCAGAGCCTCCAAGCACTTCAACGCCGTCGCCCTGCTCCGCGCCAATTAAGCAGAGAAACGCCGACTCCGAGCGAACGGCGTCCAACTATGAACCGTAGCGCTCCTCCGCTTATGTCAAGGACGACGTTCCCCTATGCTCAGCTCGCCGGATGTCCAGTTGGCAGCCGCCGCCATCCTCGGCGCTGATGATCAGAAATGAGTCGCCAACGCTAAGCACGACGTCACCGCCGCCGAGCTCGCGGCAATGTCGAGCTCAGATAAGCCGCCGATACCAACGACCGGCACGACGCCGCTACCACGCTGCTCGTCGCCAGCGTACAATAACAAGCCGCGGAAAACCAACGCACAGCAACAGCCGCCGCCACCGTCAACGTCATGCACAACGTTGACGTCAACGACAACATCAAAAGCAACAAGAAATGTTGTCTAAAGCTTTTGCAGACATTTGGATCTACCGATCAAAACAATCCACTCTCCACAGCCAATTAGGCCTACAGGGCATAAATAAGAGTGAGGTAGCAACAAAAAAGGACTAGAGTAGGCTTATATCACAGAAACAGGCACAAATCTGCATTTACATCTCGCAAACCTAGCCGAAACCTCATAAAGACCATTCATCACACCTTTAATTTCCTCTTTTACCTTCACTTCTTCGTCCAAATACATGTACCAAATTTCATCCAAAATCCTGAATCAGCCAAGTAAATCCTGAATCACGATACGTAAGAACTCACAGTGAACAAACCTCGACTTACCTAAGTATGATTGAGGGCGTACTGAAGCATGTAGACGCATGACTTTCATAAAGTACGTGATATGAAACCGGCCCAATAATGAAGGTATATCAAGGGAGAGAAAGCTACAACGAAGAAAGAGAAATGCCGTTCCCGTCACAATTACTTGTGGCACATCGTCACATATCCCTGCCGACTAACCTCAAATAATACAGTATACGTTCGCAATGATTATCGGTATCATTCAAGCTATATTGCGTGTGCCGAATACGGTATCCCATTCAACTGTTGATATTGCTATGCAAATTTTAGTAGTCGATTACTCGGAATAATGTTGTAGGGCGTCGGCCGTTCTTGACTTACAGCGGCGGACCGGCCACACGCGAAACTTCATTGCATCTCCTACATTTCATGGCTTAGTGCAAAACTTTACCTTCACCTTCTACTTCTGGCCTCCGGTACGATTTTTTTGTTTGCGAATGCGATTTGTTCGACGAATTGTTTGAAATCACATGTACGCGAGATTCAAGACGTTTATGATGTCACAACCGCTCTTAAACTTAAAGGCTATGCATATGCGTTTTGGGAGATATAGTTCCCCTGCGAGTGAACAATAAAGTAACTTGTCCGAATTAGCCGCTGCGAGGCGACTGTGACCGGTCAGCGATTGAGTTGCGGCCGGTTCAAAACATAGCACTTCGCACTTGCTCGCTAACAAGTGGTTGACTGTTGGGTGTTGCTATCATTGCTCCCCTTTTTTTCTCATCCTTGATTGATCGCTCTGATTGCTGCTTGACGGACACCTATCACGCCGCCCTATAGACATTCAAGCGCCAGCCTTATGCTCATGCATGCCTTTATTAAATGGAATTACAAGTGACTTGGTTGCGAATCGGATGGATAAATAGTTTGTATGCAGAAAGAGCAGTATACACAAAACTTTTTGAAACGATAAATGACGAGTTATCACCTATTTCAGGTGACCCCCCTCTTCGCTTCGATGGATTTGATCGATTCACGATTCGAGATATCGTTTAATCGACTGAAGCGCATCGGTCCACTTGGTCAAGGACACTTTGGAAAAGTCGACCTCTACTGGTATTGTAAGGACGGCGAAGAGAAACAGCAAGTTAGTGTGACGATTTCTTTTACAGGATGAGCCAAAGAAAATAGTTAGGGCTCGTATTAGCCACACACTAGGACGTGGGACGGAACGAATCCTATAGAGGGTATGTCCCCTTGCAGTAAGTTTTTGGGGGCGTAGTTTGACCATCCGCGTTGACCGGCTATCGTGGTGGGACCCGAAAATGTACTGTAAAACGAAGCTTTTTTGGACCCTCTTTAACGGCTCCTTGTAAAGCGGAGGATGATGCGTTTTGCACATCTCTTGTACAAAAGTTTGCTAATGTTTCCACAAAAATTACACTTATCGGTTGTCTTCTGCGCGAGTGGCGAGCTACCTAAGTTTTCTGATCCTGAATTGTTCTCTTGAAGGTTGCGCGCTATCGACGGCCGTTCTTTTCCCATAGGATCTTTCCCATTCCAGAAACGTTTTCGTATGGTTCAGAAGATGAGAAACTTTCTTGCGGAAAACTGTTGCAGATTTGTGAACAATAGGTCCACTACATTTCAGGCTTAATCGGCAACCTTTTTTCAATCGCCAATACTAAACTTTCAAATGTATTTCATATTGATTGCGACAGATATTTTTTATATCAGACAATTATATGCAAACCATCCCCATTTGCTGGATTCAATACGAAATTTATAAACATTGCATTGCAGTGAACATTTACGCTTTGCAGGTCGCTGTAAAAACGATGCTAAACGGCTTTCTGCAATCGCATTGCAAGATATTTGCCGAGGAGGTTCGATTTGCGGCTCAATTCGATCACCCTAATGTTGTTAAAATGATCGGATATTGCACTGTCAACAAGAAGGTAACCACTCTCGTCATCGAACACATGCCCAACGGCGACCTCGCGACTTATCTTTGCATCAAATATGAGAATAAGGTAAGCACATCATTACGTTATGAGCACATCAGCTTATATGTTTCTTCGGTTATTGTATCCTATCGTGCAAATGACTGGACTTGTAATCGTACCGAGATCAGTGTCGTTATTTCTGGTAGTATTGCATTTAATATGATTATATATACTATTATATCCTTCAGTATTATATCCGATACGACTATTATATCCTTCAGTTTCAGTGTCGTGCAAACAATATTACATATCGAGTCTAGACATCACTATTGGCATTCAAATTTCGTTATTTTCAGCCTTATAAATTTGTGACCGCCGTACAGTCTTCATCCACCGCCACCGACGCCCTGCGTGCAGCAGACTTAAAGCGCCTAGCCACCGCCGACATCCTACTTGGAACTGCCGACGCTCTACGCGGAGCTGCCGCCATCTTGCGCGGAACCGCCGCCGACGTTCTGCGAGGAGCCGCTGACGCGCTGCATGGAGTCGCCAACGCCCTTGGTGCAGCCGGCTTCAAGTGCGGAGCTGCCGCCGACGTCCTACATGGAACTGCCGACGTCCTGCGCGCAGCTGCCGCCGTCTGGCGCGGAACCGCCGCCGACGTTCTCCGAGGAGCCGCCAACGCACTGCAAGGAGCCGCCAACGCGCTGTCCACTGACGACGCCCGACACAGAGCTATCGCCGACGTACTACTTGGAGTCGCCGACGCACTTTCAGCCGTCGACTTCGAACGCGTAGCTGCCCCTGACCTCCAGCACAGAGCCGCCGATGTCGAGCATGAAATTCCTGGCGACGTCCTGCAGGGAGCCGCCAACGTATTGCGCGGAGCCGCCAACGCCTTTGCTGCTGCCAACTTTGAGCGCGAAGCCGCCGCCGACGTCTTGCGTGGAGCCGTTGAAGCCCTGCGTGGAACCGAGGACGTCATGCGCGGAGCTGCCGCCGTCTTGCGCGGAGCCGCCGCCGACGTTATGCGAGGAGCTGCCAACGCGCTGCATGGAGCTGCCGATGCGTTGTCTACGACCGAGTTCCAGCGCGAAGCCGTCACCGAGCTCCAGCGTAAAGCCGTCGCCGAGCTCCAGCGCGAAGCCGCCGCCGACGCCTTGAATGGAGCTGCCCGCGCCGTGTTCGGAGTCGCTGCCTCCTTGCGTGGAGCCGCCGCCGATGTTTTGCACGGAGTTGCCGTCGCCCTCCACGGAGCCGCCAGCGCCCTATCAGCAGCCGACCTGGAGCGCGGAGCCGCCGCCGCCCCCAGCACCTCAGATCGCGACGACTTGCTGCATTTTGCGGTTCAGGTAATTGATATTGATTGTATTCATTGACTTCTATTTTTCATCCATTGATACAGTATGGTACTGCCGTATCACTCAATGGGTTAGGGACCAGAGTGGAATGGAAAGATGGGCGTCGAATTGAGACCACCCACCTCGAGACGTCTTGAGTGGTCTCAAGATTATTACAGAAATGGTTTAAATCTATTGTTCAAGTTGACAGTCTTGCACAGGAGGGCAACTGTTTTAGGATTTTTTAACAAATTGGATTATTATCGCCGTGGGTGATAAAGGGTATCATCCATAAACGGGGTAATCATCTATAAACTCCGCCCTGTTAAAAACCTTTGGGAAATTTTTGTTTTCTTGCGCCACTCTGTATATTTAGCTTCCTAAAAATCGCCCCCCCCCCGAAGTTTGATTAATTTGAAACGTACGCATATTATTTTGGTTTCAATAACTTTCTTTCTTAAGCTGTTTATTCCCACTATGTTGTGGGGTAAGCTTTTTTGGGTTTTCCGACCCTCATAATGCGTTACGTGCTCCTCGGTCGGCTGTCGCAGGTCTGACACCAGGGACGACGCTGCTGGGGGTCGAACCCCCGATCTTGCGGCTAAGAGCCAAGGCTCTTAAACCAGAAGGCCACAGCGCTGTCATTGTTTTGGTTTCAATGTGTTGCATTAAATAGGCTAAATTATAAATTTCGAATCTGCACTGCGCTCAAACTTTCTGCAAGTTAAGCGGCTGCTGGTTTGCTATCAATTGTCTAACCAAGGTGCACTAGAGAAATTTAAGCGCCAGCCTACTTAGTGAGCAATATTCCTGATTAATTTCGTTCACTTCAGATTGCAGCCGGCATGACGTACATTTCGAAAATGGGATATGTGCACCGCGATTTGTCGACGCGAAATATTCTGGTCAGCGGCTTTGGAGTTTTGAAGATCGCGGACTTTGGTCAAATGCACGAATGTTCCCAAAACAGCTACATAACGTCGAGTGGCAATACATACCTGCACTGGCGGTATGTTGGTGTGTGTATTCTTCAGAGGGAAGCATAGAGTAGTGGGTTTTAATGCGGCCATATTTGCTTCATTGCTTATCACCCTTATTTGTGTTGGCACCCTTTTATTTTTGGCGTTTTGACTGATACTTTTTGGTATATGGACGCTTACACAAGACAAGAGTTGTCGATTGAATCTGTTCTGAATCCAATGTTCTGTCTGAGTTGGCGAGTTTTTGGGAGCACATTTGTGAAAGAAACTAACGATTGCTTGCAGGTATATGCCTAAGGAGGCATTCGACGACCAACGCTTCAGTGAGAAAAGCGACATCTGGTCGTGTGGAGTGACTCTGTGGGAGTTATATTCCCCCGGTCAGAAACCATACGGCGAAGTCATCTCATCTGCGGACGTTTTCGATTTGGTTCGTTCGCGCATTCATCTGACGCGTCCCAAGAACTGCCCATCCAGAATGTACAGGTGCGGATATTGCAACGTTTTTGAGCCGCCAGAGGCATCCCTTCTAGGCTATCCCTTTCGTACGTCCATACTGCCCTACTGGTTGTTGAATGTGTCCGAAACGTAGCATACAATCGCCGTACCCCCCCCCCCAGTTATATGCTTGGCGCTAATGTGGCAGTATTGTCGAATGTCAAAGGTTTTTCAGGGCTCAAAATAATGCGGCTCATATCTTCATTATGTGATGCTGTCTTACGAATTTTGAACGCTAACATTGTGTTGTTTCATGTCACAAACCAAAACCAAAGTCACGAATACCGTCTTAAATTAAATTAATTAACCAATGAATAAAGTTGATGTTTTCTCACAATGGGTGTTTCGCGATATAGTACTGCTGTTAGTGACTTTCCATATATAATTCCTTTCTAGTTTCATGGTCGAGTGCTGGGAAGACAAACCATGCGATCGTCCAACGTTCGACGCCTTACATAAAAAACTGAAGTCTTGGTGGGACGCGAAGAACGCGGTCGAAGAGCACGTCTTGGGCATGCGCGATCAACTCAGTGCCGCTCTTGCAAACTTGCAAATTGGAGAGCAGGTGAATACTTTTCATAAAACTTCAATTCGTATAAACGACGGAAAGTTCTAATTGGTGTTGAAAATAATTTTAAAATTGTATATACTAATGCGTACAGTGAGTATTGGTACTGCTCTTGACAAATCAGTACATATAAGCAAACCCAGTTTTGCGATTAGTCCATTTCACTGTACTGAAGCATGTTCATGCTGGTACTGATTGGAATGTTTTCGTGCTTACGAATCTAACTTTGTGCTCAACTCAACGATTGCGATTGTTATGTAAAAATTCAAGCTTTACACTTTCTGAAATTCTAATTTACCAATGACTTGCTTGATACATTGATTGTCTTGATTGTCAATATCAGAACTTTCTCAGAAGTGCTTGAGTTGGCCCTGACATTTAAATGTAGTCACTGAAGCACAAATTTAGCGAGTTACTGAAATCTCTCTCTCTCTCTCTCTCTACAGGCCGCGACCGATTTCAAGTCAATTTTGTCATCTACTGATGACTGGTTACGCGCCGCGGGCGAGGACGCTGAAGATATCGCCTACAGCATGAAGATCGTCGATTTGAAAGTAAGAAAAATCGGATGACAGATTTGCGCTGTTCGGGTTTCATTTGACTGGATTTAATAACGCAGAAGAGAGTGTGGCATGCGTGAGATCAAGACAGATTACAATTGCAGCGGCGTGAACAGTCTCCTTTCATAATTCCACGTAGTTTGAACCCGTATCGTTGTTTTCAGCTCGCTTATAAAGCTCTGTTCTCCACCATGCCAACAACAGCCGACGAACTGAAGCCCATCGCCGCACGACCCGTCACTGACAGCGCTTCATCTGAAGTCACGACTACCGACCACCGTAAGTCTTACTTATTTCGAACTGCGAATATTAGATAGACTCTGAATCGAAATTACAGTAGCTTAAGAGGCGTTGCACGTAAGGATCGAGGATGATGGGACACTTTGAAAAAGTCGAAGTCTCCGATTTGGCTGAATGTTTGCCAAAATAAAGTTATAGTAATTGTAAGATATTTGCTGAGAGGGTTCCGCGAAATACGTGTTTGTTGCGTTGCACCACTCGCACGAAATTGGTTACATTAGATAATTTATCACTTTATGGTGGTTGATGTTTGCAGCTGTGGCATATTGTAACAAAACGGTTAGGAAGGAAAACAATGGGTTACCTAGACCAACTTTTAGTGCTCTTTCGATTGACACACTCAAAATTTTGAAATACAGTAACCCTATCCAGATACAAGGTCCTAAAGCGAAAATGAGCGAAATAATTTCATTAAACGTTTTCATTTCCCGTTTTTCCCTGAACGCATAAGGAATTTAACCTTCCCAATTTTGATTGCATCTTGTAGAGAATTGAAAGGGCTATCGAATGATGTAATGAAAATGTATTTTAAGTGTTATCTTCGATGCAAAAAATTAGATCGAAATATGTCACCCAAATTTTTGAAAACTTCAACATGTTACAAAGTTGGCGAATCGTCACCAAAATAGAATTTAGCACATACCAGTCGATTGGAAATGACGAGAACATTCCGAATATGCCAACAATATTGCAATTTGAAGCTTTCTTTGTAAAATAATCGAAACATTAATATTTAGAGCTTAGCACTATCAATTTTCCTCAATGTTTTCTTTCGCGGCATTTCGCGAAAGCAGAACAAACTTGTCCAACGCGTTATTAGTCAGATCTTGTAGAGAATTTAGAGGGTTATCGAATGGTCTATTAAAAATGTATTTTAAGTGTTGTCTTTGACTGAAATACGTCACCCAAGACTTCTTTGCTAGTCCAGTCATTAATGTTTCCCAGCGTGGTAGAATCAGACCGGAGCATTTGTCTGTTAC
>JAQGAX010000958.1:0-13022 GCA_034698105.1 Plectus exinocaudatus
ATGTACTCCCCAAAAAATTCTGGGTGCCCACCTCAGGTGTAAGAGTGTGTTTTGTGGTATGCTGATCTGGAGACCAGTACCCGTTTGCAATCGGGCAGAGGTGGGCACGGGTTTGCAACTGAGGAAGGTTCATCTTCGGGTACACAATCTTCCCCAGATTCCTTCCGGTGATCGACAAAATTCAATTGTTTCTTTCACCAATTCAGATCATTCTTATCATAACGTAATGAAGCTGGTTTTTGCTCCCCCCAGATTCCTGACCCCAATTTTTCAAACCTTTCTGGGGACCCCGCATACTAATTATCACTTCACTTCTGCTTGCAATGCGGCATAATGCAATTATAAAATCTTTCGAAATTGAAACTTAGCAAGTAAAATGGAAAGGACAAGATCTCATCATTATCAGAACCGCTATTAAACTTACCATAATCAGTGGTGATAACCGCAAAGATGAACAGGTTGGCTATGATTGTCGCGAAGCCGGTGTATTCGTATCGATAGTACGGACCCATGTCGACTGGGGCAACGGTAGTCGTACTCATTGTGATATTAAGAACGCCTAAGGTGTCGTTTTCCATTATGTTGTAGCTAGAATTTTATTCTGCTTTTGTAAAGAAAATTAAGTACTGTAACACTGCAATTTTCGGTTTTCAACTTCGTGAATCTGCCGTCGAACTTTAGAAAATCTTTGACTGCAGTAGCAAAATAGCAACTGGCGTTCAACCTTCGGACTTCGTTTAAATACGGTTGTTTTGCTCACTGCTCATTGGTTCGCAGTTCATTTCTTTGGCACTGAACCGGTATCACATCTGCACTTTCTCAGGATAACCACTTTCATCCACCAAGCTCAGTAATTCGCTTCGCTGTAACTTATATTCTGTAGTGTATCTGATGCACTATTCTTTGTGCTCACCAGCTGGTGACCATTCCTTCAAAAGGATCAAATGCTTTTCTACAAAGGGGAGACGAAGAATAAGCGAAAGTCGGTCTGCTCAAGATTGCTTGTCTCAGCTCTGAATTGACCAAGATGCCCAGGACCTATATCATCAAACTGTTGTAATTTTAATTGCGGGAACTGCGACGATCAATCAATTCAGACATGCGCGTGACATATTTTCTCGCGTGCTTCACAACTGACCAATCAATCGCTGAATGACGTCACAACGGACCAATCGGCGCACTTTCCGGGATTGTAATCATAGAAGTTTTTTGAAATATATGTAGGCCCTGGTAATGAATCTCAGTATTTTCAGACATGAACAATGAATTCTCTTGAGGTATTTTACAAAAGCGCCCAACACAGCTATTGCAGTGCCCGGCGCAAGAGGCAGAGATGGGCACGGGGTGTATGGGGGAGTATATACACCCCCAAAGGGTCTAATCCGCGACGGAAATTTTTTTTTGCGCGGATTTGCTCTTTTGCCACGTAATTGCTGCAACCTTTTTAAGGTTTACACTGGATAGAATGGGGGTTTTCGCCTGCTGAGCGCGGATATACACCCCCTAGAGGGCTGAAATTTTGAAACTATACACCCCCAGACCCAAACCCGTGCCCATGTCTGGCAAGAGGGGGCATGGGGCGTACGCCCTCCCCCTCTGGAGTCTGTTTTGCTGTAATAATGTAGCAAAGCGGCTCGATCAACCGCTGCTACGACTACCGAATTCGTGTTTGGGAGTCAATGTGAAGTGGTGTCTGTATTGATGTATTGTCTTATGAATGTACACCACAGTTATGTGAACAAAATCTAAGTGAAGATTTGCTTTAATGACATCGATAGAAATGAAAAAATAAGAAATGATAAACAAGAACAGCACAACAGCAAAAGCAACCCACACAACAACAGCAACAACGATATGGCAAGATATATTGACAGCATTTCAAATATTCGTCAGCTCCGGGTCCATAGTATGCACAGTGATCTTGCTCCATTGAACAATGATATTCATTACAGTTGAACATAAACGAATGCTTGAATGGAACAAATGAACGAAGATGAGAAAATCGAGACCAATCCAAAAACCTAGATTGCCACCAAATGTAGCCAGAAATTCACTTGTTGTCCAAACAAATCTTTCTTCAACGAGTACATATGAGAATGATTGGAATCGGAGGACTAACTGCGCTCGGCTCACATTCATTGGTTCGAAATAAATTTTGTACTCCACGTATTGCTGATACATGCAAAAGGGGAGGCAATTCGAAACACACAACGACGTCTCGTTGCTTGAGATAATTTGACAATCGGTCTTATGGTGACTCAGTGTGCATCGAGATCCATAGTTGACAGGTGAAGCAAGTTTTGGCCAGCTGACGGGGGTACAGTTGCAGGTATTCTGAATCTCCTTAATTCGACAGTAATCTTGGCAGTCTTCCTGCGTTTGCTGTTCAGAACAATGCTGAATGCCATTTCTAAAAGGCAGCCCTCGGACCATTTTGTGTAACTTTAGTGCCGAACTGACATTATCTCCAAATTTAACAAAAAGTATTGAGTCGAACAATAATATTGCGTCGTCATCGATGAAATCTCTGCCGGCCAAGTCAATTGCTATGGTATCCTCGGCGGCCCCCTTGGGAGCTGTTTCGTGGTGAGATGGTAAAGTTGAACGCGATCTGCGAATACGAATTTCCACATACTCTGATAATGATCTAAATTTTAAGGTCTCAAGAGGCAATTTGTAGCAGACTTTCGTCTCGTCAATGAAAGAAGTTGTGATAATTTGTAATTTGGTAAACATAAGTGTTCCATTTCGATCATCTACTTTACGAGCATTAACTGAATATAATTTCCTCAATTGTTGACCACATTTCTGCATCAATTCCTGCATCGTTATGTTGAGAACGCGAAAAGTCTCTTCAATAATAAGAAATTCATTCCATTGATCACTGTTAGTTTGGAAAAAATTATCCGAACTGCCATGATTAATATTTTGGACTTTGAGTCGCTCGTATCTTCCGTAAAGTGATATATATGAGAGTGTCAAACGCAAGAAATGAGATTTCCAAACGGATTCATTGATGAGGAAGTCATATTTGTTCGTAGTCGCGAGGTGACTTAGAAAACGTTCTACATGGTTTGAACGATATTTTTCTATTT
Organism: Plectus exinocaudatus; assembly: GCA_034698105.1. Taxonomy (NCBI): domain Eukaryota; kingdom Metazoa; phylum Nematoda; class Chromadorea; order Plectida; family Plectidae; genus Plectus; species Plectus exinocaudatus. The sequence goes on from JAQGAX010000958.1 coordinate 3,096, forward strand.
GATGATTGAAAATCGAATGCTGCGCAATTGATAGTGGCAAACAAATAGTTGGCGAAGGTGTAATGAACATCGTTTCGTTATCTATAAATTTGTAAAAAGATTCAGTTGGACGCGCTTTAAAGTCCGAATACAGATCAAAGCACATTTTAGCTGTCATGACTATTCCAAATCCGTAATAGGTAGTCCAAACAAAGCTTCTCAAGAGCAATTTCAGTGGTATTTCCGGAACAAAACGTTCATAGCGAAGGTTCGCAATGCGAATAAAAGACCGAAAATGAAGAGCGAAAAAATTGTTGAGACGTTCATATTTTGTAATTATGTGTTCATTAAAAATTGAATTATTTTTTTTCATTTCTCTCTCGATGCAAAAAAATATAATGAAGAAAACCGGCGTAATAGTTAGAGACACCAGAATGCGAAGATCGAAGCCTACGCATAGACCAAGCATTCCGCCGAGCGAGGCCAAGAAAGCACCACGACTCAGCTTATATTGTTCTTCAAATATAATATAGTTGAAGTCCTTAAAGGTCGCATATCACACGTATTTGTGTCATACAAACTACTGGAATTTGAGGCGATATAAACATAAAGTGCTCATACGGTTTCTAACTAAATTTAAAGCAGTTACAGAACTGTATGAAGACCATGAATATTTCTTAACTGACATTGGTCAAGCTATACACATAAGTGGGGTCCGAGGTTGGGGAAGTGGTCGTTCGACCATTTCCGAAATGTTGATTGATCCTCGAAAAAATAGGTAATTTTTTAATATTTGAATTTGAATTTTTTTGATGGAGTTTGAAATTTGAATACCTACAGTTAAATTTTAATTTTTGCCCCAATTTAGGCAAAATTAAGTTGCGAAAGTTTTTGTCGAAGTCATCATCATCAGACACCGTCCAATTTTGGGGTAAGAATATGTTCACATATAAATTTAGCGCAAAACTATCGTTGCTATAAATTTCGTTGGAAACGGGGATCTATTTTACTAAGATTAGCAATTAGCAGGCAGCGCGCGAAACAAAGCAGCCAATAAGCTATCGATTGTTTCACTTCGTATGCTGCCACTAATTGCTGATGTAAGTGAAATCTAAGTGATCTGATCTCAGTAATCTAAGTGAAATAGACCCCAGAGCATTAATCGCAAACTCGGGGAAAATAACTTGAACCCCCTGATTTGAGGCCGAAAATTTGAAAAATTGAGCAAAATTTGGCGGAAATATAAATGTTAGTGCAGGGTGGGCAAAAAGTCACTGGACTGGTTTGATCGGCTCCTGCTCGTCACTGTAAACGTAACTTCGCATGCGGATTTATTATAAGAAAGTCTAGGATCCAACTTAGAGATTGACACCAAATTTGTTGAAGAAAAACGAATAGACCGGTTGTGAAAATTTCAAAAACCAAAATGCTTCGTCTTGAACACGTACCGGCTATTTTGCTTTTCCACAAAATGAAGCATTTTGGTTTTTGAAATTTTCATAACCGGTCTATTCGTTTTTCTTCAACAAATTTCGTGTCAATCTCTAAGTTAGATCCTAGGCTTTCTTATAAAAAATCCGCATGCAAAGTTACGTTTACAGTGACGAGCAGGAGCCGATCAAACCTGTTCAGTGACTTTTTGCCCACCCTGTACTATAGCTGTATGCTTTCTACGTCGATTTTATGCAAAGTTACAGTTTTTGAATCTGCGAGAGGTATAATGTGCGACCTTGACGTAGATTCTCAAACGCGAGGTACAGCCGGCATTTTGGTTTTTCTGTACCAACGGAGGGATGCTTTGCCTGGAATCGAATTCTGAGAACTCGCATGGGAACATACTGTTCAGACAGTAGCCATCAAGACATTTTTGTTCACCAGACGTATTGTAATTGAGACATTGCTTATACCGCGCAAAAGTGCATTCGCTGGAGCTCGGCGATATTATGCTGGGCCATGTCGTCGGTGAACAATTGCATAATTTCTGAATCAGATCAATTCGACATCTCGCTTGACAAATTTTCTTCGTTTGCTGGTCCGGTGAACATTTTTGAACTCCATTTATTATCGGAATATTTAAATAGAGGCGAGATATGCGCATAGAAATATTTGTGACTCCACTAACCCAATGAAAACGTGACGCAGCATTGAGCTCATTTCCGTAATAATCGACGTTTGCTAAAGGGGCACTGAAATCCAGCTCGTGAAGAAAACAGTAGCTATTGGAAAGAGTTGTATGCGAAGACGCATTGAACGAAATCTCGAGGCTATCAGCTGTATTGTTGAACGTAGCTTTGTCCAGTGGCAGTTGATAACATATTTTTTCTCCCAAATAAGACAACCGACTATAGTTTATGCTTTCCGACCTTATCTGCCCAAAGAAATTTACTTTCATGTCAAACATTTGACTCAGTTCCTGCCCCAATTTCTGCCGCAGCTCGTCCATTGTTACGTTCAATCGGCTCAGCGCAGGCTCCAGAATGTATTCAATCGCACTCATTTGATCATTCCCTGCAAACGCCTCTGTTTCCCTTTTTGTTTTCACCAAGCTGAATATTGTAAAAAGATACTATCAGGCTCTCCCAAATAATTAGTCTCCTGGACATATTTTTGAAAGCCTTCTCGACAGTATTCGTGGGCTTTCAACAAATTTACGTTGTTCAAATTTCAAAGCCATTACAATCTGAGTACGAGCTTGCGCTCAACTAGCAGCGAATTTTTATTCAGATGACGAAATTTTTTTCGATTATTTATAAATAATACCGCCAAAATATGCGCTGTTTGTTACTATGCACAAATATTCAATAATACTTTAAAGAAAAATACAAAATACGTATTTCCTTTGAAGGTCACTGTTTGCTATTTAGCAGGGTTCAAATTAAAAATCGTACAGGAATCCCTCCTAAGAAGTTACTTATTGCGGCAATTGCTATTTTAACGTGTTATTAAGTAGGAAAACGAACGTGCGGCAGTCAAAAGTTGCCAGTCTACTGCATGTTGAAATGAAGATTCGTTAGAAAGATTGTACTGTGTCTCCGCCATGTGCATAATGCCGAGATACTGAAAAACGGTAATGACAATCGCCATTGGCCAAGCAATTTTCTCGCTTAGCAACGACTCTTTTGTTGCTTTGTTTTGCTGAAAATAATCGATCAAAGGTTGAGAGTAAACCGTGGACGTCAAGTCATTTTTGGGATATAATTGTTGGATGTCGTTACGCGTCCCGATAAGTTCCACGATGATATTTCCATACATTCCGATGCATATAGTCGCAGCCGGCAGATTTATTGATCTATTGAACATTAGCGACACACGTGAATATGTAGACCCTAACGCATATTGCTGGCAAAGACCAATACAGCAATATACAGTATATCCACCACCAATTGCGTAAATTATCATCCAAAGTAATTTTTCAAATGTCCCAAGAGCAAGCAGAGGTAAACTTTCGATCTGATCGACATATTTTTCCATAACTTTCATTAGATTTTTCATTAGATTTTTTCTTGGTTCGTTTTCTTGTCGAGATTCAATTTTTTCGTTTTGGCAACTGGCGGAAGTTGATAAACGTTTACGAATTAGCAGCATCATTGGCTTCAAGGCAAATTGAATGAGAACGACGAAATCGAGTCCCAGCCAAAGACCAAGCGCGCCTCCCAACGCTCCAATGAATGTTTCGACTGTCCAAACGGGAATCTCTTTAAAGACTGTGTATTCAAAAGTTTTAGTACCAATGAAAATAGTTATTTCACTTGATGTACCGTTACCATCATAGGCCGTTTGCCATTCATATAAACTGCGATCACATTTCGGCAGACACTTGTCTTGACATTCCTTTTCTTCATCTCCAGTATAATTCAAGCATATTGCGTACATGTTGAATGTGCATTTGATGAAGTTACCTTTGCAGTGTTAATTATGGCGTCATTATATCATTGTCTGAGTTAGAACTTGGCTTAATGTTTTAAGTACATTCGTTTGCCAAATCATGCTTGCAATGTCGAGCAGGAGCCGATCCAGCCCGTCTTTTTGATCACCTTGTATATGATACATAGAACAAATGGATAATTTTTATGTTTGTGTATGCACATAAACATAAAAACTTTCATTTTATGTAAACCATGCGAAACTACCTCGTACATGATGAATGTGGCCAAGTGAAAATCTCACTAGTTTCTAAGTTTCAACACATAATTAACACTGCCTGGTTCTGACGTTGGCAAAGTCAATGGAGCGCAGCTGCATAACTTCAGAATCAGACTAGCTCGACACTCCATTTGACATTCTTCCTGTGTGAGCTCTTCCGAACAACGACGCGTTCCATTCGCTTCAGTCATCAGTGATACTTCAGTTACGCTGAAGTACATATTAAGACGTCTGTAGTAACGCAAGACGGAAAAACGTCCATCAGCCTCTGCAATTACGATGTAAAGTACACATAAACCAAGACTTGTCCCTCCGTTCAAGGAATGTTCCAGAAAGATTTAGGAGAATAGCGGTACTTTTGGCGGTAATTTCAATATTGGTATTAAAGTTTGAATTTCCTCCAATTTTTTCTCTGATTATTTAAATGTTTGTCTGACTACTTACTTGCTGGCCGTTTACCACTGAGATTCAGGTTTTGCCCCATTGGTGGGGTGGACTGTTCGGATTTTTCTTACTTATCAAGTTTTTCTTTACTTCACTTTCCTCATGCAGACTCCACCGATTATTTATAAGGGCTTTAAATTCGGTAGGGTTCGATCCCAACTTTTTATCTATTTTTAGCTCAAACTTCGACATTTTTAAACTTGTTTTTCTCTAGTCTAAGTAAGCAACGCTCTGGCTCTATTCTATCGCTCAAAGGAAAATTTTTTACGGACTTCATCGAGACATCAATGCCATGGCTAAATGTAATCATCTGCAACAAAATCTGACTGAAATTTTACACCACTCATGCAAGTGGTAGTGCCTTGGGGGTACCTTAGTTCCCCCAAACCGAGACAAAAAAACGCGCACCCCCTCCAGTCCAAGATAAAAAACTGAACCCCATGGAAATCGTTCGAAAATATTCCAAAATTTGCATAATCAGGCGAAAATTTTCGAAATTTTGAAGTCCCGCCTAAAAGTTTTACCTAATCTTGTAAATTTTTGACCCTGAATTTTCCAGAACTTCCCCCCAACTTTCGACATCTGTTACATGTATGCTTTACACGCACCCTGCATTTGGAGTTTGGAGGATGGGGGGATCTTCTTTCCACCGAAATCGATAGTTGCCGCTATATCTTGTCTCCTCTCGTTGAGCTCGGCGTCGTTGCTCTGAATTATTAAAATAGTCTTATCATCTGGGATATTCCTTGCTATATCGAATTCCGGTGCATAGAAGCATAATTGTTCGCCGCCAACGTAAGCGATATCCTTAGATGTGGCGCAAACGGTCGGGTTGCCTGGGATGCATCCGTGGCTACAATAGAAGATAAAACAGTTGTAATATACGAAACCTGGGGAATTGGCTGTGGTTGAAGTATTAGAATAGTCCGCAGTCCATGAAGAATGAGAATAATTGTAGCGAACGGCAACAAAGTTTTTAAATTTTCCGTCGAATACTGTTTCGAGCTCTTCGATTGTTATATTGAATGCCATTATTTTAGGCATCAAGATATTGATTAGTGCATACCATTCGTCACCAGTTTGATATTGCAAGTTTTGGAATGGACTTTTTTGATCGTTTTCCCTAAATGACTCGCCATCGAAGATCATAGCCAGATATTTCCATATGACAATGTAAATTTCGTTCTGCCATATTGCTTCTTTGTCAACGCTGTTTGCGCTCAGCGGCGGATTAAAGATCCTGGGTCACGAGCAGATTTAATTATCATATCAAATTTCAAATGTAACAGTGACACTGACAAAAAATTGAAAAAATTGATATTTCTGAAGTATAAATTTTTCAGATTTCACTTTTAAATGTGCAATTGGATATGTAACATCGAAAATTAGGTTTGATACTCACAGTGTAATTTATTACCCCAAAAATATATGTGATACTGACGTCATGTTTATGTGACATAGCAGAATGCGCAACCATGAAGACTTACATCTACCCTGAAGATTATTAACTAACTGAGATAGAGCTCATTTTAAGTCGCAGTCAATCGATAGTCGCAGTCATTCAGTGGCTCATGTTAGCATATTTCGAGGTTGACGTTTGACCCGTCCCCAAAAATCATTATTGCTCAAAAATTACTATCATTATTACTACCTCAAATTTTTTGATGAACTATTGCAACACCGGAATTGATTTTATTTTAATCCGCCCCTGAATGCGCCGTCTTTTATGCTTTCGTTGAAAAACTTGTTCATTGCGTCTGAATAAGGTGTTTGACTCGCTGAGTTATCGCTTGTGTCGAACATCGAAGTTGCCGTCACCGGAATACAGACAGTGAACTTTGGTATGTTCATTTTCGTGTTATTCATGACAGTTGCAATTTGAAAGATTGTGGGGTTGCTCTGATACTGTCGAATAATGTCAATCGTTGAGCTGAAGGTGAAGTAACATGCGAGCAGGTAAGAAGCAATCCAAAGCGACTTTTTGAAAGTCCATTTTGAAATTGCGACGAATGTTGACTTTGTTGGTTTGAAACCATAAATACTACATTTCTCTAGCGCTAATTGTAGATGACGGCTAATTGTTTTCACATTTTCCGGCAATAAACGGTTCCGCTTTCTTCGCGTTGTTTTGTCCATTTCTAAAATAACTAATTGGCTATTTGTTTTGCCTTTTCTTTGTGGACATAGATGTATCGGTAGGCCGATTTTTAGTAATTGGTTGGGTATTCGGTACTTTGAAGTGCTATTTTTAAATTGGTTCAGTATCCGGCCGCTATTAGTTTACTTGCATACCATAATATTCCGCATCCATATACCTTGATATGCATATTTTTTAGAAACGCAATATGCACAGTTTAAGGCTTGAGGCAGAAGAACCTGGATTCCGCCTTTGATTTTTATGAAAAAAGACAAAATTTTTTCCTTGCGACGCTCACAAATGTTTGATGTTTATTGTTTATGCTCAAATGTTTTATGGTCCCACCAGACGTAGCCCAGAGCGGCTCCTTATGTCACCACTAATATATGGCCGCAACATACCGTGATCGACGCAAAGGTGAATTTGCCGTTACCTTCGTCAAGCCGGAGTGAAATGGTCTGAATGATGGGTACAGAAGACGGAATAAGACTTTGGCTTTGAAGGTACTGCAGTGCTAGCCTGCGCTACTGATCGTCGAGTAACAGCGTCGTTCTCTTCTTCAACGAACGAACGTCCGACGTTCATGTAAATGTCGGCAATCAACTTTCACTGACACTATCAAATATCGAAATTTTATTGCAAAACTCAGCGAGGCATTGTCAAGGAGGGTAATTCACCGTTAATGTTGCATACTAATGAACAGCGAAATAGATAGCAAAGCAACATTAAGACCACACCCACGAACGGAGGTTTAAAATCAGAGATATCTGGATTTCGGGATATTCTCCAAGGCTCAAAATTGCTGGGAAATATAACTTTGCTGGTTCACAAACGTTTTTACCAAGCAGTTGGAAAATTTTTGAAGTGTTGATGACTGAAAAAAAGAGCCGTGAAACCCTACTGGAGGAGAGAATACTCGAAGAATTATACTCGCTAAATGTCAAAGCGAAAAGCTATTAGAGTGGTGGTAGGCTATGGGGAGCACAATCTCACCTCCAGACAAAAAACCTACCGGGTTTTCTCGAAAATAAGCCCCCCTGAAGGTTATGTTTGAGAAGCGCTAAAAATATATTGAAGAAAAAGTGGATATAAGAGCGAGTTGTTTTCGAAAATAGACGCGTTTCTTTATTGTTTGATGCCGTGTCCGATTAAATAGACCCCCTAGAAAAATTTCCAGCGCTTCTCAAACATAACCTTCAGGGGGGGGGCTTATTTTCGAGAAAACCCGGTAATCATACCTAATATAATACCCATCGAACAGCTCGCTGTTTTCAATGCTGATGCCAAGCTGTCAAATAAGGGCAAAACTGACGAGTCTGCTGTTTTCTATTAGCCGTCCAAACTCATCTGAATCTCAAGGATCTTTGAGCAACTGCAATCAAAGATCATTCAACATTTTTGCATCAGGTGGTGCTATGGACACTTGAGCGCCCCAAACCCAATGAAATTCGTGCATTTCAAGTACTTATCCATCTATTGGTTGAACTTGAATGTGAGTCCACGGTATTTTTTTGAAGTTTAGCTCGGTTTACCGACGATCAGAACCTGTGTATAATCATGCTCTCGTTTGCAGGTGAGGTCATTGATGACATCACCAAATGTTTGCAATATGCTTGCGCACAAACTTATCAAATATTGAAACTGATGCGACGCTCTCTTGTCTGCTCTTACCGCGTTTTACTAGCCATTCTGACCTTTGTTAACGTGTACTTGCTTACTTTACCGCTTGCAGTAAAATCGTGCAATACAGCACGTGCAAAGCAAACGACTGCTGTGCAATATAGAGAGCTCTGTAGAGGCCTATCTCATAAAATTATTGTAATTCCAATTGCAGGAAGCGTAATGATTGGTTCTCTTCCGGTTATTGCTAGATATTAACGGTTTAATTACCAGTCGCGCTTGCCGTAATTGAAATTATAACAGTTTTATGAAATAGGTCCCGGAGTTCAATGATGAAATGAATATGAATATTTTGCGAAGACTTACTGATATATTCCAAAAGTATATCGTACTGTACATTGTTGTCGTAATACATACAAATCTGGCCATATCCATTTCACTAGTGCAACTATAAACAGCCTTGAAGTACTTTCAGCAAAATGGACTGGATCGAATATGACGAGCCAAGATCAAAAAGTTGTCTTGGAATGTCTCGGGCAGGACTTCGACAAGTGGCAGAGATCGAGAGAGAGGTATGCACCGTGGGCGGTTTACTTTGGGACAGGCGCGGCGCTGGGGATGGGGCTCAAATTCCCCGTCATTTAGATTTCCACCCACAAATTATGAATTCCACGTTCAAAGATATGAAATAGGGTGGATTCCCTCCCATCTTTTGAATTTCCCTCCCCAAACATTGGTTTCTGGCGCCGCGTCTGCTTCAGGACTGAAATCTGATATCGACGCTAGGAATCTCATACATTTTCAAAGTATCGCATACCGTATTTATTATAATACCGTAATATGACAGCTCCAATTGTGGGACAGCCTCCATTAGTACGATACCTCTAATCTAAAACGGATTGCCTGACTAACGAAATTATGCGTTTAGTGGGCGTGGCCAAACAGCCGAGCTCACTTTCGCCTACCGCGCCTTTTATGGATCGAAAAATAGTATTGCATATCGTATTATTGAAATACTGTATATACGATATCTCTGTTTAGCCCTTCCATTTTCAAGAAGCAAATCCATTTTTACACGTCGAGAATCCGCTCGAAGTAGGGAAGCGTCTGTGGCCGCAGGGTGAATTGGCAAATGCTATTCTGCACTTCGAAGCTGCTGCACAGAAGAACCCGCAGGATTCAGAGGTAAGCGCAACTAATCATCCGTGGTGATTAGAGTTGGGCACCATCCTGCAGCTTGGGTTACAACCACCTACCCAAAGATTCTGGAGATAGCGTAATCCCTGCAGTACTAAATCATTTTAAAATAGGAGGGAGGTTTCAGCGAAATGTGGGATTGCGCCACCGAGCAATCGATTTTGGATGAGAAAGAATATGATTTGAAAAAGTAGAGGGAAGCATACCTGTAACTGAGGTCCGAGGTCCGGGGGGGGGGGGGTCTGACCGGTCCGGGAAGGGGGGTAGGCGCTACGGTACTTCATGTCGGGAATCCGGCGCGAATTCAAAAAAATGTCAAAAATTTTTTCGCCACTACGTGGCGAAAATGTTTTTTCTCGGCCGGGGGGGAGGAGTCCGATCCCTGGCTGGGGGGGGGGGGGCCCCCC
>JAQGAX010000959.1:0-13020 GCA_034698105.1 Plectus exinocaudatus
CTTTCAACCGCTTCATCGGTTTCAACAATACTGAACAGCTGCGGATTCAGGGTAACACTGATGGCGTCAGACGCATTTGCGACTGGACGCAATTTTTTGTTATAATCTTTGAATCTTCTGTTAACCAGTCGTTGTTCATCAGTTTCTAAATTGCGCAATGTGTGATTTAGCACATAAAACGTTCACAGATAATTATTCTAAAATATTCTTCTCCGAAATGTTACAATTACGATTACTGGCAGTGCATCGTTTAAGTAAGAGATACCCTATTGAATAAACGTATAAGCTGATCATAAGTTGTCTGCGAAACATAAAATAGGAGGAAAGATAAACTCCCCAAATACATGTAATGGTATGCACAAAAAACAATTTGTAATTTCGCACCTAATCCTGATCCGTAGCCTTCAAGGAATATGCAAGTGAACAGCAGCAACCGCAACCACATCGTTAGGTTAAAGGCTCCCTGAAAAGCCAAGCTATTTTGAAAGCTATTTTTAGATTGCATCAATGACAGTGGCTGCTAAGTATTAAATGCTGCTCATCGCTCGTGTCTCGTGTCGTGCGTACATATCAGCTTATGCAGACCATGCAGAATATCGTATTCGAATATGCATGGAATATATGCATGATGTGCAGCATTTGGAATGGACTTATTACCCATGTTCTGCGTGGTTAATAATCAGCGAGGAAGAGGATGCGCAACTGTTAAACATGTACTCTTTCATCTCCTTCCTGTATTGACTCCAGGTCGAATTACGTTTTCCCTTTGAGAATATTGTTAGCAAAATGAATTTCTGCGAACAGTTTGATATAGGTCGCTATTTGATTCACTCTACTTTATTAAGTTTAATTCATGTGACAGCAATGTTCATAAAAATGTCCGACTTTGGCTGAACAAATATTAGAAGTCGGCGGTTAGTGAAAAATTTCGAAGATTATCATCAGACTCAATGGGTTTACTGCCGATCATGCATAACAGTGAATTCTTATGCAAACTACGGTAAATCAACCTAGACTCGGCGATTCGAATATCCGACAACTAAGAGACAGATTGTACAAATGCAATTAATTGCGAGAAATATGCTCATTAAAATCAAGTCGAGCCGTTGAGTGGCGCGCTGCCATTCCTGGCGCAGATGTTCTTCCTCGCCATGATCATAAAAGTGATTGACTACTTTTCTAACCATTAACTCGACATCCTCTAAAATGACACTCTGATGCTTTTTAGGACCTTGCTCGTGTGGGCTTTCGCCATCTTTGTCCATTTCATTGCTCTGTAAAAAACTATATGTATCTGAGACGCACTTGTATTCTTGTATTTAAAAGATCACGAATAGAAAAAATTGCTCATGTCGCGATATATTCTTGTGCTATTATAATGCAAGAATCACAGAAACGATCTTCAATGAACTTAAAAAGAGCGATGCTTACGTTGTAATCGTGCGTTGAAGTGTCAGTAAATTTCGTCTCATGAGCATAAGAGTGGCATCTCTTGCGATCGAGTCGCGTTAGAAAGAGAATCCATGCAGGTATCGGATCCCCCGTGGTCCAGTGACGGTTTTGGTACATGATAAATACGGCAGCCAGTGACGTCACAGCCCCGATAGCAATTTGCAGCATGATGTAAATACCTGAACATCTTTCCACACAGTAAGTCGTGAGTCAGTTGACATATGGAACATGGAGGAAATATATTGAAACAAATTTTCGGTGCAAGGTCACATTTTTCCATCCGAGAAAGCGAATTTCGCGGGCAAATGCTTGCAACAAAAACCGATTGTCCATGCTAAAGTGATAAAAAGTTACCCAGCAGAGGTAATCCCTCGGAGCTCTTGGGCATCTTGTCAGCAATGGATGTTAGCATGAAGGTCATAGTGAGTAGAGTGGTCAGACCCATTGTGACCTTCTCCTCTCGGTCACCAGAATCGTTAAAAGGCGCAAAGATGCCAATGATGCTGACTGTCGTGATCATGAAACAGGGCAGTACGAAAGTGAGCAAGTAGTAGCTCGGCTTCCGCTGAATGATGATGTCGTAGTTAATGTTCGACCATTCCGCTGTCAAATTGTCGTAGAGTGCTATTAATCTACGACCCGTCATCGTGATCAAGTCAAATTCTAAAGAATAGCAGTAATAACACGTTTGAAGAATTGTAGAAATCATCACTTACCCAAAGCGCGCAAAGTTAGCGCGAATCTGAATGAATTATGCGCTCCGCAGAAATATTGAATTTGAACCCATTGAATATACTCAGTGGTGGATTACAATTGAAGTTTGCGAAGCTAATACCTCGGGCCTCTGGGCACCACGTTGAGGTCCCATGGGGTCTTAGGCGGGCCCGTGCAATGTTGAAGGGGCCGCCTGAGGTGCCTATCTTCGGACACCTGAGCTCCCTCAATTAGTCCCTGTATGTGCCCTCTTTGTGCGTAGCACATAAATTTACAATTGTGTTTCCTCAAAAAAATATTTTATGTCTATTTTGATACTCGGTTCTGCTTCTTCACGTCTCTGGTTCAACTCACGCCATGCTTAACTATTGTTGCGATACTGTTCCTCCTGCTTTGAAAACTGTATCAGAAGACCCAGTTCGTTTCTCGTCTCTCAATCTCAATATCAGGTTGAAAATCTGTTGGCGAACCTGAATTCTGCACATAGGACTCCAAGTCAACAGGCTTCTTGAAGTCGATGTCCATGCGGTCACGATTATACATCCAAGATCCGACGTTCTCCGTGCAGTTTTGAACGTCGAACGGAAACATACCGATCTGAAATTATTTGAATCTGACATTATCATATTCATGCATGGATACATGGGGTCAATGCAATATATCATTTTTTATCATTTTACCATTTTTAGGGGGTCCAAAAATCGAGGAGGCAATACCCCTGTGCCCTCTTAGCTTCAGGTCTTGTGTTTATGTGCACTATAACCCCGAATAAACATCTCAGTCACTAAACTTACGTGATATTTGCAGTGTATCGTAATAATTTGGAGAATTTCAGCAGATACTGTGCCGTCATATTCAATAATCGCGTTATTACTTTCTTCCGGAATGGGGATCTCAATATGTACACTGAAAGAAGTTTCTTTAAGTGAATCAATCTCTTTGCTTAAAACGATTACGTGTTGTCGACGAAAATGTCAGGGTACCAAATTTCAGTAATTGGTACCAACAATCGCGTCGTGTAACCAAAATCGGCCGGATCCCACTTGAGAAGAGCATCATTCCAATTCTGAAATCATGCTAGTTGAGCTTTATTTGCCGTAAAGTTTCTCGTAGCAGCTTACCGCAGCTCCAGGATGCACAGTACAAAATATAGTACACTACAGTAGCCAGGTGCATCCTGAGCGAACTGCGGAATAAAAGTTTTTTGATGTATTACCAACTTAAAATACAGTAATCAGACTGAGCTCTGCTCATATTTTTTCATTTACGAGAAAAATATGCGGCATTTTCAAAACGAACTTTGACTTACTGTACCATTCTAAACCATTGCACAAGAGTGATACTTTCGGCGGCTTCATCGGTATCAACTATTCTGTAGAGAGCTGGATTCAGAGTGACATTGACAGCGTCAGTCGAATTTACAACTGGTCGAAAATCTCTATTGTAGTTCTTAAATATCGTTTTCATAAGTCGTTGTTGATCTGTATCTTCTAAATTGGAAAGATGTGCTTATTCATAGTGCATCATCAATGTTTTATTTCCGATATCGGCATAATGAACTCAAATGCGCAGGTATTGGTCAAGCGAATTTATTTAAAGAATCGATGGTTTATATCTCAAAAATTGCTTATCTTTGTGGGAATTAATATGTAACGCTGACCGACCTCCGTCTGAGGCATTTGGTACGGTGGAGCAATGCTTTGTAAAAATATAGGACGATTTTTGCGAGTTAAAAACCTAACCCTTGCCTGGAATAAAATTGCTTCAAGTTCAATAATCATTTATCCCCTCAAGGGATGGATGGAACCAAACTTAGCGAGAAATATTGGTAAAAGAATGAAATTCACGCACCAGTCGAAGAACATACGACTATAAGAAAAAGTCCGATTAAGAGCATCATGGTTTGCATTGCAGTAATGCGAGCTGCAATACTTACGGACAGGAAGTTTTCAAAGAGCCATAGTTGAAAAATTGCATCCGAAAAACAAATCAATTCGTGAACAAAGATCTTTGGTTAAATACACATGCAGCTACGGAACATAATACGTACGTGGTCACTCCTTCGACTTTCGATCGTATTGCGTTCCTGCCATATTTAGCAATGTCATCAGCGAGATTAATTTTCTGCGAAATGTTTGACGTCGTACATGTTTCGATTCAATCGGAGAAATTATAAAGGGGGTTATGTAGGGGTGGACCGGTTTTTCGGGTATCCCAGCAGGAATATAACAGTACGTTCACAGGTAAAAGAGGCAAATAGCAAAACATATAGCAAAATAAACAGACAAGTAGCAGAAATCAATTTTTAAATAGTACGGATTGCCATAGCATATAAATCTCAGGCTATCGTTTTATACAAAGCTTTTATTACTTTCATTGAATTTTTCACTTGATTTTCAGAATTTGTTGCCCAATGCATCCTATGTTTATAAGTTGCATTGAAATTGAAAATATTTTGTGCAACTGTTCCAAAGTAAACTTAATTCTTTGAAAATGAGGTTACTAAATATATCCCACTTTTCTAAGGCGTGCAGGTGCATTGCGCATTACGTAAGCTTGAGAACGGATTGCGTTAAAACCCGGCTTCATCGATGTGCGCTCGTATTCCGCGCAGATACGCATGCGTCATTCGACCGTATGAAAACAATGCTTTGACGTGATATAGAGTTAAAATGGGAGCTTTGGGATCAACCGGGAGAGTCAGCGAATCAGCGAAATACCGTTTATCACTCAGATAGGATTAAAGCCGGAATGGCTTTGGTCCACCTGCAAAATAAGGGAAATGAAAAATGTCATTGCACACGGGCAGCTGGACCAAAACCCAAAAACGATCGAATGCAAAGCAAATGATGCGATAAATTGCCGAAATTATTTACACTCTCCATACACCGCATTTATTGAAAAAGCTCTGAAATACCCGCCTTACAAATACAAATATAAAAATATCACAATCTGCGGAACCGTGAAAAAACCCCGAAGGGAAAAACGAATTCCGCAGACCACCACTACGGACTACGGTTGCGAGGCAGCTTCAGGCAATAGGGTTACAATAGAAATATCGTATTTTAAGAAATAGTAGCCCCGGGCTACTAGTTTTTCAACCCCCTCCTGCCCTGGATTATTTTTTCTGCGTAGGCAACTATTTTTCCATCGGTTACTATCAAAAAATACATCAGTTATGCTAGCAAGGGGGAACCGGCAACCGTAATCGCGTTGCAATATGTACGCACAGCGTAAAAACGCAACCTCGAACTTGCGAGATTACCCGGAAATAGTGGCAACGCTGCAAAGAAAAACGCACCGAACACACCCAAAGGAAGATCCAAGGTGCAGAATGTGTATAGTAAAATTGGGATGGTGGGTGGATAAGAATAAAAAACTCGTAATGAGCGAGGAATGAACAAATCAGACTGAGGCGATAATTACAATTAGTCATTATCGGCGACACCCGCCACGCGTTCGCGCACAAACCACGGAAACAATGAAGATTATGACAAACTGGAAAACTGCAATATGAGAAAGTAATAGAGTAACATTAAAAAAATATATGATACATGTATTTGGCCGACTTGCAAAGACATAACATGTATTTTGCATTGGCAAAATTTCGCATTTCTTCGTCGAATATTGTCCAAATTGCAAACAATTTTTGAAAAATTTAGAACTTTAAAAACAAATATCGAGAATTTCGGTTAATTCAAACAATTCTGACAAAAGTAATAATTTAAAAAACTGTCAGTGACTTTCATAGCGCCTTATACTTTACTGAAACTTTTCATGATTCGCCAAAATTATATTTGCCTTAAACGCTTGACACACGAAACTTGTAATAAATTATAAATATTGCAATAGCACTGACCACAGAAATGCAATTTTTTCCGCAATGTCAATCACACTCGTAAGATAATCGTTTCGGGACTGAGACACTATGCTGCTTTTCATAGGGACTCGAATTAAAATTTGTTTCCACGTTCAGTTTTAAAGCATTGGCACGCGATTGAGGCTAACACTTTCTCGGAATACGAAACAAGTCAGATAGGCAGCGTTGACGACGAACTGCGCACAGTAGAGGACTCTTGCCACGATGATGATCGATGAGGACGAAAGAAATTCTGAAGTTTTCATGAATTATTTCTATTTGAAGCTGCCATCAGTAGTGTAGGAAAGGTCCGACCATGCATAGCCCATGAATTTACATTCGCCTACGCATTTCGACCCCCACATCGCGATTGACGAAATCAAATTTACTTGTTAGCATTTGTTACCCCTGAAAACCGATACCATGAGAATATCATGAGCATAATTAAGAGTATAATGTGGGTAATGCATCTAGAATCATACCATTCAGCTTGTCGAAGTCGAAGATGTCGAACAGTGTAATCAAACGGATCAAAAGATCAGGCGTGTTCAGGAGCAGATTTAAAGTGGTTATAGCCAACCAGTGATAGACGGTTGAACGGCATCGAGCGCAGTTGGCAAAGGCTTTCACGGACTTTTCGTTGCGATGAGACAGCATTCGCTTATGGATATCGTCACCGATATCCTGACTTTCTCTTTTAGGATTCCTTGCTATATCATTTAATTTGCTTGCCTCCTCTATCATATTATCAATGATGCAAGTGCAGCTCTTCTGTGTTCTAAAAATAGACATTGCAAAACAAGAGTGGTACAGTGATACAATCCGGGCATGTAAAAATCATGCAGGTAAGTGGGTATATGCCCCACGCTCCCTCCTGTGTCCTATATTGCAATTCCGCGAGGCTTCGCAGTCTCTCGCTAGAAACGACTTAATAAACGACAATCTTTACAAGCCCTCAACCAGGCGTGTAGCGGATGGGGCATGGAGGCATTTTCCCTTCCCCGAGGATCGGATTTGCCATCCCCCGTTTTTCAGAAGCCCAAAAATGATAAAGACCCTCCTTTGAAAAGTATCACTTGCCCATTGGATGTAGATTTTGCCCCCCCGGTTTCCGATTTCTGGCTAAGCGCCAGCACCCAAACCAAAAGCAGAAATGGTTATTTTATTTTCATCATTTGCAAAACTTACATATTGCCGGCCATCAGACGTGGAGGATTGAAAAACATTACGCGAGAGTCCAAAACAAAGGCGACACTGACGGGTAGAAGGTAATTCCAGACGATTTCTTGTGCATGAAAAAATCTATTCGCTCTGTAACTTCCCAAAAATGGCATTTCTTCACAACGTGGCGACTGAGAAGTAACAGCCCAGATTAGCCATATATTGACAACCACAGAGATTATGAAGATCAAGGGAACACAGCGATTTCCGAGTCGCCACTGACGTCTGTGCCAAAGCGGATGGTAAACGGCGAGAAAGCGTAGAGTTGAGAGGAATAACCAGCACCACTTGCTCACACCGGTCATAGTATGAAGCAGGAACATTGTCCCCTGAATATATGCAAACTTGTGAGCCAGTGTAGTTTGGGCAGAAATGGACTTTGGATAGGCCACCAAGGAGTCTGACAGACGCCAATAATTACATATGCCCACAATACTGCTGCGGCAAAAATATGCGAAAGAAAATAACTTTCGAGCAACGAGCACTCTTTTGGTGACGCTATTAACTACTCATTAGCTAAATTAGCCGCTCGACTGTAGTAATTGCGCGGAGGAGTGCTCTTTGCTCAGAAGTTATTTTCTTTCGAGTATTTTGCGGTAGCGCTCGTCCCCAAGATCTTCATGCGCAAGGGCATGATGGTACGAGTACCAATTATGACCCATATACCAGATATGACCGAATTATGCCCCCTTTCAGTTAGAACGCTTGCAAATAGACCCCTCTAAAGCAGACCTGGGCGGTGGGGGTTGTGGGGGGTTGCGCAACCCCCCAGATTTCAAAATTGCAACCCCCCCCCAGCCGCCAGACCGTGCCCACCTCTGCTCTAAAGGTAGTTCACAAAGATTAGAGTCTTCGGCTCTATTTGAATGATACTACCGATCTGTGGAGATCGCCCCGCAGGTTGGTAAAGGTTTGAAATATAGCTCAGCCATGACCTCAACTTTAGTTGACTCAGTTTGATTAAGTCCAGTCACTCTGTTCTTGCATATTGTCAAATTTTGCCCTGTTCCGTAGAACTTTGAGCATATATTCTATCAACATTTTCACTTTTCAAATGATCAAAATTGTAGAGCCCACTTTCAAATAAACTCTCTAATTTAAATTGATCCCCCTGTCAAGGTATTTCGAAATATCAGACACATGGGGCTAGATTCGGTCACTTAGTAGATCCATCAAACACTTCGCCATGCACTGTGATGAAATATATGCCATGTCTGAACTGCTGGCGGAATGGACTGATCATAGGAGGGTAATTGGATTGAAAATTTCTCTAACTTACTTTACACTTGACCTTTATCACCGCCGAGAAAATCCAGGAGACGGTTGCCGATTGCATCTTTAGTGACATTGTTGTCGATACCAAAATGATGATGGAAATGAGTGATAGCAGATCAGACAGCGCCATGACTGATAAAGGCATTGCACAGCCATCGAAAAATTGATCCGACTGTTTCAAACACACTCGCATCAGACGAATTAGCACGCCGAGATTGACAGCAACACCCAGCGCAGCGAGCAAAATGTAAACCAAACCTTGTTTCATTACAATTTTATCGGATTCAAAAGCTGTTTTAGATAGATTCGCCGTATTTTCCATCATGAGTCCGAGAAGATTCCAGCCATATCCTTGGTTCTGTGAGAGATTCATGGCCTTCATACAATGCTACCTGACTTCTGCACTCTGAAAATGCTCTTAAATTTTTAACAATCGTAGAGCAACTTTTATTTCGGCAGTAAGCTGCGCAAGATTTCTATTTCTAACATTACCAACGGAGAATGGATTGTCACAACTGAAAAAGGTGAGGCACACGAAGCATTGACTTGGTCATCAATCTAGCGTAGTACTGTAGGGGCCCCCGCTGGAGTTTATCAAGTACTAGAGAGGGTCCAAGATATCGGGATGCCTCGGACCACCAACATCCATGATGCGGCCCTGCGCAATCGATGACGAATAACAGATAACGACCTATATGTGAGAGACACAGTACTGCTGGGAAATTTCCGTGCCTGGCTCCGGCTGTTACCGCTTGCGAAACAAAAATTAGCTTATTTGCGACACACGCAAAGTGTTGGGGGAAGTGCAGCTCGACTTGTTTTCCTTATTCATTCGTATTGAGGTACTGTAAGGCACGAATAAGAATTTCTTCTCCGCAATTAAAAGTCAGCAAGCCAATACGTTACGTTTAAAGTTAACGTTTTCAGTCTAACGGTAATGAAACTTACTTGAGCTTCCTTCTTGAACTCAATTGGATTTTTATCCATCAAAAGTTTTAACAGCATCAGACAGTATAATGGATAGGAAGTATAAAACTCTCAAGGGTCTCATTCCACTTGGTTCTTTGGTGTTAGGGGTATGAATCAAAAATAAGAGGGACTACATTGTCTTTGAATGGCGAAAAGATAAACTTTTGAACATTGGCGACCCAAGGAAAGGTCACCAGCTACGGTAGAAATTTTTAGGCGTATTATGACTAAGTAAACATTGAAGCGCAATTTCCGAATGGGTTGGTGCGCCGTGATTGGATGTTTGCTTATCGAGCAATAATCTGATTTGCCTGCATGGTTTCTGTTCGGTGTCCATACCATTCCGCGTAATATTTTGCCTTAGCAATTATTCCATCATTATAATGCTAACAAAATTCACGCCAGTAAAGGTGAGATATTTATAAGGTACACGGCGACAACAGCCTTCATCTGCACGAACCTCAGGATATTTAAGGCAAAAGAAGAAGAAAAAACGAGCCAGGCAGCACCTCCCCTTGCATCGAGTCTGTCGAAAATAAGCTAAATTATTATTTTTTCTCAGGTTGTCGTTTGCGCATTCGGTAACAGACGGAGCCAGGCGCGAAGGGCGTGGCTAGGAGCGAAAATTCACAGCAGTACTGTGTCTTCTCTTGCATACGGGTTATCATGCATCATTCGACTACGGTTATTAGTTAGGGAACATCGAAGAAATTCAGAAAATTGGCATTTGGGCAGGAAAAAGGAATAAATATTTGATTTTATTGGATAATTGCTTTGATATTCGATTTTAGGCCAAGAAATTGCTAACAATACTATGTCCCTTATGCAGTCAAAACATTATGTAAAAGCATGCATGGCAAATGTCTCTTATGCCCGGGTCTCGTACATTGGGTTTGACTGCATGCGAGTTGTCTTATTTTCGGTTCTATCCGGTTCTAACCGGTTCTTTGCAAACAGCATACTACTTTTGTCCGTGGGGTATGGCCGGCCGACTGGAGGACACAAATCGCATGCATTTTTGACCGAATTATTCCGATCATCGTCCAAATTTGGCACTCGATGCACCGAATTGACACATGTTCTGTGGATCAAGTTTTGGGACCAGATTGACTGCGCATCCTTCTTTATATTGAAACTGGACTGAACTGGATCGGACCGTAGACCGACAACTTATTTTAGAAATTTGCCGAGTTATTTGAAATTGGGCTGGACCGTAGACAAGACCAAACTGCATAGTTCTGGACCGACTCATCCATAAATAGCCTTCAATGATAAGCATCAAAAATCCTTTACTTTTTACGCTACATAGTTCTTACCTTTAGACGAATGTACGACGAGTATCCATTTTAGACATAATTTTTTGTTTGAAGGGCAGATAGATTTAATAAAATCAAGTTCTGTATATGGATAATAAGAATGCCCGGATTCCAGAAGGTCGCAATCCTGTCGTTTGTATGCACACCAGGACATAAAAAGTTTGTTCCGTAACTGGAGCGTCAACACTGAAGCCATTATTTTGTGATTCTTTTTCGCTAGAGTAGTAGGCTGACACATATTCACTTTTAGGGGTTCAATATTGTCTTTAAGTCTTTTGTCTTTTGCTGAACATGTTTGCCATATGACACCAATGCAACCAGTAAGTTTCACTTGTGCCATAAGCCTTTTGCCACAGTATTCCATTCGCTTGGCATGCCAGGCATATTCAAATATTGCGGATGAAGCCGTTTCCAAGCAGCAGCACACGCTGCAGGACAAAATGAGAGAACAGCACAAAATAATTACCCTAAATAAGTTACATTTTTGTTCATTTTTGGTTAACTGAGACGTGGTCAGTTGCCTTAACTAACGACCATACCTGTAACGGGTGTCCGAGGCCAGGGGGGTCTGGACCTTCTCTCGAGGGGGAGGGGTCAGGCCAGGGGGGTCCGACCCCCTAGACCCCCTGGTTACAGGTATGCTAACGACCCCTTTCCCTAATTTAAAACTAATTCATTTGAATTTTTCGCTCTCTGATATTTATGATCTGATGTTCTTTGCCTGTCTGATTTTAAAAACAAGTAAAGCGAACATTGAAAAGCACAATTCTGTTCCACATAAGTATTATTATAACTATGCATCGTTTTAATTTTTATATTGTGAACTTAGTTAAGAAAGCGTGTGATACTAGTAGGATTGGCGCATTATTAGAGACCTCACACTTTTCTTGGAAGTAATACGGTAATTTAAGATTTTTAAATAGTCAATTTATTTGCCGATATTCAAAAGCAACGATGCGTATATGAAGGTCATTAATTTGACGCGTTGACCCGCGCATACCTCCCCTGCTTCTACTGCAAAAGTTTTACTGCATGCATCTGGTTTCAACGGCAAGCAAAATTATGTAAACGACGTTACCGCACCGCATCCAAAAACCGAAGTATAAACGCAACTTTACGAGCATGGCGATTATGGTTACAAGACTTTATCAATAGTTTGGGCTATCCTGGTGAAATCGACTCCCATCCATGGTTTTTCCCGGTCGAAGGCAACTCGCCTCATCTTATGACTCCCCATGCTCGTACTCTCAGAGAACAATTAACTGTTTCAATGTGTGATAAATCGAATTTTTTTAATGGCCACTAGTGCTGTCACGATAAATAACCCTACGGTAAAGACGATTCAATACGATACGATATATTGAGGTTCAAAAAATGAACCGTTCGCTTGACACGATAAATATCGTATCGTACGATATATTTACCGTATTATTGCAACACTAATACCTACTGATAATATTCCTAAGCAGTCAGCTATAAACCCATTTTTTGCCCATACATCCTTTACATGGTACATTCACGACAACTAACATTTTACACTCTGTTCACGAAAACCTTAGAATGAATGCTTGACCGCTTTATTAGTATCGTTACGAAGGGCGTTCAGATTTTGGCTGGGTCTTGATATAATTACCTTTGTTCTCGCCGACTAAATGACTGCGGCAAAAGAAAACGTCCTCTACCCACCGCCATCAAAAAAATCTTGAGATCTTGTTGCGGGCCCTTTATTGGCTCGATTTACTTGAGCAATATCGAGTTTCCTTGCTTACGAACAAATTTACGGCATCCAAAGGATAACTTGGTTCCAAACTATTGATGCATTTAATTCAATAATATACTTGGTTATCTGTATATTTCCCAAGACGCCGAACATGTACTTCATTGATAATACTGCATGCTTCACTAACATTTGTTTTGTGTCAAAAACTTGATACACGAAGCTTCTAATAAATCAAGAATAGTGCGACAGCGTTAGCCTCATAAGGACAAAAAACTTTTTCTGTAAGGTCAGTCTCAAATTCACAAAGTAGTTGTTTCAGTATCCGTCGCGCTATATCGCTTTGCAGAGGCATTCGAATTAGAATTCATTTGCTCGACCAGCTTCATTGTGATTTCGGTTGACTTTATCGAAGTGATCGTCAGTGCTCGTCCACGATTCAGGCCAACGCTTCTCCAGAACACGAAACACGTCAAATAGACGGCATTGACGACGAA